>LPNX010727144.1:57412-117346 GCA_001517045.1 Pseudotsuga menziesii
CCATGGGCCAGTATTACTATGGCAAAAGATAGAATTCCTCTGAACCCATGCACAGAGAACTATTCAATATTTCATTTCATCATTTATTGCACAAATCCATAGGTATTGTACAAGTTTTGGTGGATTTAAATGGGGAATGTACGTAATAGAGGCCAGAAACAAGCAAGGAAGGTGCTTACATTGGAAGAAGCTGAAAAAAAAAATAAAAGAAAAGAAGAGCGAAGAATCAAGAAATCATCGACATTCAATTAGTGATCAAATATTTCCCATTCCCGCTCAACAGGCAAAGCATGACAATTCAATAGAAAAAACAATGTTGGATACCCTAGAGCAAGAGTCAAAGCAGAGGAATTTGATAGTGGACAATACCATACATTCTCCAACAACACACATTTCAGTATCGAGTTCAATGGATGGAACACCACACTTTGCATCAAATACTTGTGCCTCAACATCTCAGGGAAACGCATAGATACCTAATGAAGAGGTTGAGGAGGATAATGCAACGTTAATAGAATCTAGTTATGGGGAATATGGAAATCTTGGTGCATTATTAAGAGGACAATTTTGTGAAGTGTTCAATCATTATGTTCCTAACAATGCAAATGTGGCTCTGCAACAACCATGCTAGGTGGTTCAATCACCTAATCGAAGTTTTCATCTTGTAGTGGATGTAAACGTTACTCCAACATTTCAAACGACAAAAAATCTCACATCAAGGTGAAAGAGAACTCCTAAATGCATACAAGTGGATGCGAGCGAATTGACTTCCATGGAACATAAGGTGCCTAAACGCACTATCCTTCGTCATTATTCTCAAATAATGAAACAATATTTTGATAAAATATGAAGCCAGTAAATGCCAATTGTTTTTAGCTTTGATCAAATATAGGAGTATGGAAATAATTAGAATAAATTTAGGCATAAGACCATTGAAGGATATCAAATCAAGTAATGACAATGTTAAATCTCTTGCTGCAGCATTCACATCGATTAGTAAAAAAACTAATTCACGGGATTTTAATGTGGCTCACCACGTCTTGGCTGAATCAACTGTAAGTAGATCCATAAGACAATGTTGTTTACTTAAATGAATATCACAATTTGTGCCTTTACGTCTAAATACACTTAAAAAATATTCAGTAAGAAGAGACAGCCTTGATGTAGAGGGACAAATGGAAACATTATGGGAATTTAGCAGTAGGTTTCCCAGTAAAGACATGAAGTTAGCCGAAACAGTGAAGGGACTAGAGCACACATTTTGGCACAATAACACTAGGCCTTCATCTAACAAAAAGGATGTGTTAAAACATTGTAGGGGTTCTATGAATAATGAACTGCATGTTAAACTTTATCTTGACATGACACAAACTCAATTGTTTAAGATGTTTAAAATTTCCCACGTAGAGCTAAGGCTTGGGAAGATATATTTTGAAAAATCAAGCCTCGGTATTTTAGAATCAATACCATCTAGAACACATGTTGTAGGTACCACATAGAGTTTGATATGTATTATCATAAATTTTCACATATACGTCATTTTTTGCATCCTAACCATGTGCAGGAATTATTAAGTATAGTACCTCCAATGTCATATAGATATTGTATCCATAGCATAATGTGTTTGAGGCAAGATGGGAAGACATATTACTTAAAAAAATGTGTAGAGGGTTCTTGCAACAAATGAGGTGGGATATCATTATGGTCTGATTGCATGCATGAGAGTGAATATCAACCATTTGGGAATACAATTGTCGAGAAGTAGAACTATCAGTATGAGACATATCAACTACATGATGGGAAAGAAAGAAGGAAGATTAAATTGGTGACTTCACAGGTGACAATGTACATGCATAATATTCATTTAAACAATTGTATTGTTTATGTTGTTTTTATAACATTTCTTATTATCATAAATTAAAATTCATGTAAATATTTTTATCTTGTTTTATAACATTGTTTATTTTTTTCCCACCAGTGCAAGTATTTGAATTTATATCAGAGTTTCGTGTCCAGATCCAACAGTACATTCAACATGTCAATATGGCATGGTGGCAATATGAGAGATTCAGAATATGCTGATATACCTTCCATCTCAAGACAATACTATCATCGGTTCACTTTGCATAAAATTACACCCTATAACCACAAAATGAAATACAAAGTCAGTACTATCGCTCAGTGTTGATGTATTTGTAACTTCGGAATGTATTCACCTATGTATCTTATGTCTTGTACCCCGATGTTTATTTCAGGATGTGTCTGTAATTTAATTGAGTCATGTCATGCCCCGATGTTCTGATCGGGAGGATCTATAATGTAAACAATTCATGTCAAGTCATTGTGGGTAACCCTCCTATTGATCAACAGTTAAAGTCCCCGTAGTTTCGGGGCATTAGGGTTATTAGACTCACCTAGTGAAGTCGGTCCTAGTTGGGTTTAGTCAAGTCAGGAATTAGTATAAATAGAGAGCTAGCCTCTCTATTTATCATGCACTCACTCACACTCAGTTGTAGTACATAGCTGAGGAAGAAAAAGACACTGGGGCTAGGAAAAAAGAGGTTACTATTGTCAGGAGATCATCTTACTGTTTTGGGCTTTTCTATTTGGTGTTGTTTCTATCTCTGAGGAAGTTGTGAGGTTTTCTCCATTTATAGTTTCCCCGAGGAAAAACACTGTGTTCATTGTCTCTTGTGTTTGATTGTTGTGCTTGTTATTCTCTCAGTTAAAGATCCTAATATAATGCTAGCTTAATGTTAAAAATCTAACATGGTATCAGAGCTAACCTAAGAAGAAGACACCGTGCAGCTACGAGAACTAGGGATTCCTATTTTTTGGATCTCTCTCCACATATTTTCAGCAAAATAAAGTTGGAATAACTCTCCTCCCTAGGGCACATCTTTTTGTCGAAGCATAATCCAATTCTAAGGTTTTTCAGTTTTGAACTCGACACTACTGCCGAAAATTAGGGCTTTTCACAGAAGAGGAATTTTTCAGTGATCCTAGGCTTGGATTGATCTCCTACTCAAAATAAAAGTTAGGGATCAATATCAAAGCATTTGGTTGGACAGAACTCCAGAAAAGAAAAACCCTAATTTTCTCTTGAACCAGCACTGCAGAATTTCAGCTCCAAATCCAGATCCAACATCTTGACCTGGTAAGATCTAAATATTTTGTATTTCCATTTGAGGTTCTCAGTTAATATGTCTCATCATACCAATATTAATGAAAATCTTGAGGGAGCTGATAACTTTCGAGCCTGGAAATATAGGATCTCCCTAGTCCTGGAAGAGAATGAGTTGGACTCCTACATCAATGAGGAGGTTCCAGTTCCAAAGGGAGATGAGGCTAAGGCCTTACAAAAGAAGAAGTTGGTTATGGCAAAGAGGATCATTACTGATTCAATCAAGGATCACCTCATACCACAGGTGTCCTCCCTAAAGACACCTAAAGCTATGTTTGATGCCCTAACCAAATTGTTTGAAGGAAAGAACATAAACCGGAAGATGACCTTGAGGAACCAGTTGAAGAATGTGAAGATCCAAAATGCAGAAACCATCCAGTATTACTTTACAAGGGTTTCTCAGATCAAGGAACAATTGGAAGCAGCAGATGAAGAAATGGAAAATGCAGAGATTGTAATGACTACCTTGAATGGTCTCCCTAGGACATGGGACTCTTTCATTCAAGGGGTCTGTGCCAGAAAGAAGTTATTCAAGTTCAGCAGACTATGGGAAGAATGCTCTCAAGAAGAAGCTCGGATAGCAGCTCAAGAAGAGAAGATGAGAAGTGAAGATTAAGCTCTCACAGTACAATCCAAGAAAACCAGATCTATCCATCACAGAAGTAAGTACTCTAATCAAAGGAATAACTTTAGAAATCCTAGAGATAAGTCTAAGTTCATTTGCTAAACATGTGATGAAAGAGGACACTTTACTAGAGATTTTCCTAAGAACAAGAGTAGCTCTCACAAGAATAAGGGAAACAAGATAAGACATCATGATCATGCTACAGAGAATGATGAACATTCCACAAAGAGAAATAGACAAGTTAGTGATGATTCTTCAAGTGATGAAGAATATGTTCTGATCTCCACTCTCATGGGAACTATCACACATGGCAGCAATGATTGGATTATAGACAGTGGTGCTTCCAAACACATGACAGGATTCAAGGAATCCTTTGTGAAATTATATGAACATGAATCAACTCATAAGGTGAAACTTGGAGATGACTACCAGTATCCAATAAAAGGTAGTGGGGAATCCTCCTATAAGATAGACTTTGGAAAGTCTATGAAGATGAAAGATGTATTGTTTGTACCTGGTCTAAAGAAGAACCTCCTCTCCATATCTGCATTAGATGTAGAAGGAATGAGGGTTGCATTTGTAGATGGCCAAAACCTCATGTGGCCAAAAAGAAAGTCTTTCGATGATGCAGTAGTGATTGGAGAACAAGAAGGATGACTATACAAATTGAAGGGCCAACCAAAACAAGCTTTGGTTCATGACTCGGTAGAACCAAATGAGCTTTGGAATAGAAGGCTTACACATGTGCATTACAGAGCACTACCACTTGCAAAAAAAGCTGTTGAAGGTCTCCCATAAATGCAAACAAAACATGAAGGTGTATGCAAAGGATGTGCAAAAGGGAAGAACACAAAGAAGACATTTCCAAGTAGCAAGAGCAAGGCAAAAGGAATCTTGGAAATCATCTCTCCGATGTATGCGTTCCAATGTCATCCAGTTCATTAAGAGAGTATGCATACTAGGTTTCTTTTATTGATGATTTTTCTAGGAAGACATGGATCTACTTCATGAAGAACAAAGATGAACTATTCAGCAAGTTCAAGGAATTCAAAGCCTTGATCGAGAACCACAGTGAAAAGAATATCAAGACTTTTCGGTTAGATAATGGTGAAGAATTCACATCAAATTAATTCAAAGAGTTGTGCAAAGAATCAGAGATTAAGAGGAAGTTGTCCACTCCATATAATCCACAACAAAATGGGATTGCAGAAAGGAAGAATAGAACTATCATGGAAGCTGCAAGAGCAATGCTTCATGATCAAGATCTTCCTATGCATCTTTGGGCAGAAGCTGTCAGAACAACGGTGTATGTACAAAACCATACTCCACACAAAATACTCAAGAAAAATACTACTAAAGAATTCTTCTTCGAAAAGAAACCAGAAGTCATCCATATCAGAATATTCGGTTGTCCTGTATACATACACATTCTGAAAGAAAGGAGGACGAAGTTAGATACTTCAGGAAAGAAGGGTATATTTGTGGGATACTCTGAAAGCTCAAAGGCTTACAGAATATAGTTCCCAGGGTTCAAGAATATTGACATTAGAAAAGATGTAACATTTGATGAGGATTCAGCCTATCTCAAATCCAGGAATAAACCAGCTAAAGAACCTGAAGAAACAAGAGAACCCAGAATTCATGATACAATCATGAATGAAGAAATTCAAGAAGAAGATTGAGAATTTGAAGAACTTCAAGAACCTGTAGATCCACCTCTGGAGAAGAATCATCATAAGAGGAAACCTGCTTGGGTACATGAAATTATCCAAGGTGCATAAAGATATGGAGCTTCAGAAGAAACACCCAGAGGAAGAAAGAGAACTAGATCTTACTCTAGTTATGTAGCCTTACTATGTGACATTATTGATAAATAACCTTCCAACTATGACGAACAGGTAGAACAGAAAGAATGGAAGGATGCTATGATCAAAGAGTATCAATCGATCATGAAGAATGATGTTTTGGATGTTTTCCCAAGACCAAAAGGGAAGTCCATTGTAAATTCCAAATGGATCTACAAGATCAAGCATGCTGCATATGGCAGCATCGAGAAATATAAAGCTAGATTCATGGTTCGTGGTTTCTCTCAGAAAGAAGGAATATATTATGAAGAAACCTTTGCACCTATAGCCAGATACACTTCCATTAGATCAGTACTTTCTCTAGCTGTAGTGATGAAATGGAAGACACACTAGATGGATGTCGAGACTGCTTTCTTGAATGGTGTAGTAGAAGAGGAAGTGTATGTGGAACAACCACTCGATTTTGAGACACATGATAGGGAGTCTCATGTATGCAGATTGAAGAAATCTCTGTACTGTTTGAAATAGGCACCCAGGACATGGTACAGTACAATTGATGGTTTCCTATCTAGTTTGGGCTTTACCAAGAGTAAAGCAGACTCTAACCTTTACTACAAGGTTGAAGATGGAAATCCAGTGATACTCCTACTATATGTAGATGATCTGTTTGTAATAGGTATGGATGGGTTGATTGCTACTACGAAGAGGACACTTGCTTCCAAGTTTGAAATGAAAGACTTGGGTATGATGCATTATTTATTAGGCATGGAGGTGTGGAAAAATGTGGATGGAATATTCCTTGGACAAGGGAAGTATGCAGTAGAGATTCTAAAGAGATTTGAGATGATGGACTACAAGGCTATAACCACACCTATGGCATTGAACTTGAAGCTATTGAGTGATGCTTCATCAGAAGTGGTTGATGCTACAATGTATGGTCATATGATTGGGTCCTTGATGTACCTGATGACCACGAGACCAGATATTTGATTTGCTGTGAACACCTTCAGCCAGTTCTTGACAGATCCGAGACATGTTCACCTGATTGCTGCAAAGCATATTTTGAGGTACCTAAAGGGTACAGTTTATTATGGGCTCAAGTACGAGGTGAATCAAAAGATTAACCTAGAGGGTTATGTTGATTCAGATTAGGTAGGAAGTTCCATCGATAGGAAGAGCACTTCGGGATGTTGCTTCAGTATGGGATCAGGTGTGATCTCTTGGTTTAGCAGGAATCAATCCTATGTGGCACTGAGTATAGCTAAAGCAGAGTATGTTGCAGCTTGTTCAGCTAGTTGTGAGGTAGTATGGCTGAGGAAGATACTATCTGATTTATTTGATATCTAGATGGATGCTACTTGTATATATTGCAACAACCAGAGTTGTGTGAAGTTTTCAAAGAACCCTGTGTTCCATGAAAAGTCGAAGCATATCGAGATCAAGTATCACTATATCAAGGATATGGTGTAGAGAAGAGTAGTGAAGCTCCAGTATGTTGTGACAGAGGAACAAATAGCTGATGTATTGACGAAGCCATTGGCCAGAGTGAAGTTTGAGTACTTCAGGGAGAAGCTTGGTGTTCTCCAGATCGAGGTTCCCTACAAGGGGAAATGATGAGACCTAGAGCCATTATGACATGGGAGAGGATTAGGTTCCTTCCATGGTCAGATGTAAGGGCTGAGCCATACTATCATGGTGAGAGGATTTAGGTTCCTTCCATGCCATATGTGAGTGCTAAGCCATTTTTATGTGACTATAGGATTGGTTCCTACATGATCAGATTTAAGGGTTGAATGCCATTCTTGGAATGGAGGCACCTGGTCAGTTACCAGGAATACTCAGTCTGGGACTGAGGGTCATTCTGATATGACTGTAGGATGTAGTCTTACATGATCAGATGTGAGCACATGGCCATTCTGATGTGATTGAGGGATATGTCCAACTTGATCAGATATAAGGGTTGATGCCATTCTCTGGGAGAATGGAGGCACCTGGTCAGTTACCTGGAATCCTCAGTCTGGGACTAAGAGCCCTTTCGATGCGATGTGTTTAAACATGGTCGAATGTAAGTGCAGAGCCTTTCTGACAGGATGAGTTCAGATATAAGTGTTGAGCCATTATGGCACGATGTGTTTACACATGGTCAAATGTGAGTGTTGTGCCTTTCTGACAAGATGGGGTTGGATGTAAGTGTAGAGCCTTTCTGACAAGATGAGGTTGGATGTAAGCACTAATCCATTCTGGTTCGATGTGTCTACCCATGGTTAGATGTGAGTGATGGGCCTTTTTGACAAGATGAGGTCAGATGTGAGTGTTGGGAATGCTTTTCTGACAAGATGAGGTCAAATGTAAGAGCTGGGAGGGCCTTTCTGACAAGATGAGGTCAAATGTAAGAGCTGGGCAGGCCTTTCTGAATTAGGGTCAGAAATAAGTGCTAAAGACCTACATGAAGGGTAGGCCTACAACCAGCATGAAAAAGGGTTGGATCTGTAGAACTTCCTGTGACAAGAAGAATCGAGATAGCACCATTTTGAGATAGCATGTGATGATGATCCAGACTTGATGATGATCCAGATCAAGTGATGATCCAGATGTGATGATGATCTAGACTTGATCATGATCCAGATCAAGTGATGATCTAGATGTGATGATGATCCAGCAGTGATGATCTAGTAGTCGTGTTGATCCAGATCCCGTGATGAAGAATACTTGAAGAAGAAGATGACTTAGAAGAATACAAAGAATACTTGAAGACTTGAAGATCAATATGACGAGATGATCCAGTCGATACAAAGAAGAAGACCAGTTCTGAAAATTGTGTCGAAAGAATAAATTCCTAGTTAAGAGGGAGTTTTGATGTATTTGTAACTTCAGAATGTATTCACCTATGTATATTATGTCTTGTACCCTGATGTTTATTCCAGGATGTGTCTGTAATGTAATTGACTCATGTCATGCCCCGATGTTTCGATCGCGAGAATCTATAATGTAAATAAGTAATGTCAAGTCATTGTAGGTAACCCTCCTATTGATCAAGGGTTAAATTCCCTGCAGTTCCAGGGCACTAGGGTTATTAGACTCACCTAATGAAGCTGGCCCTAGTTGGGTTTAGTCAAGTCGGGAATTAGTATAAATAGAGATATAGCCTTTCTATTTATCACACACTCACTCACACTCAGTTGTAGTTCATAGCTGAGGAAGAAGAAGACACTGGGGCTAGGAAGAAAGAGGTTACTGCTGTCAGGAGATCATCTCACTATTTTGGGATTTTCTATTTGGTACTGATTCTATCTCTGAGGAGGTTGTAGCGTTTTCTCCATTTATGGTTTTCCCAAGGAAAAGCACTATGTTCATTGTCTCTTGTGTTTGATTGCTATGCTTGTTAGTCTCTTAGTTAAAGATCCTAAGATAATGCTAACTTAATGTTAAAAATCTAACACTCAGAACAGGTGAGAATAATGGTCCATGTCACTCATCAACATGGGCTAGATATCAATGAAGAGAAACGTGTGATATTGAAAGAAAGTCACTTCTACATAAGTGACAATTGGACCCATGACATCCATTACATGCAACATTGTTTGAAATTGTTCTATGATCATGTGATAGCTTGGACATACCATTTTTCATCATTTGAATTGGTCAGATGGTTGTGCTAGACATTTCAAGCATGCACGTGTATTTCAATGGTTGTGTTTGTTGCACATAAAATACAAGGTGCCACATATATGGAACTACTTTGAAACTGGTCATGGGAAAGAAGAGCACGATGGCACCGGTGCATGCATAAAAACTTCCCTTAGAAGGGAAGAGATGAAGTTGAAAGGTGCTCTCCTTCAAGAAGCTACTTCTATAGTGAAATGGTCTACATCTGTGATGGGAGAACAAGAAACAAGGAAAAACCTAGCGCAGAGAATATTCTGGGAGGTGACAAATATGGACAAATCCAACACACATCGGGTTAACAAAGTGAATGGAACTTGACAGTTTCATTCAATTAGAATCTTAGACAACCCAATCCTACAAATTTGGATAATATTGAAGGCTTGATTTTTTGGTTCTTGTAGCATCCATGAATGGGATGATTGTGAGTATACATATACGGTTGATACATGGGATCGAGTGACACTTAGGGGTTAATGAAATAGACCATTTGGAAGATGAGAATATAGATATTTCTATAGACTATGATCACATATCGGATCTCATACTAGTAGGTACAAAAAAGTAAATGTGTAGTACCTAATTCACTACAAGCATTTACATTTAAAGAAATTTTATTTTTGTTACATGCAAGAACTTTTTTAATAAATGTATTGTTAAGTCAACCTATTTCCTTTCACATGTCAAATATATGTAGTGGTTTCCCCAAAAAATAATCAATGGGGTTATGACTATTGGTTGGCATGTTGCTTAGAGGGGAAATAAACCATTCTCGAACCTGTTACAGATGATGAAAATATTGAATTCCCAACTGGCTCGATCGTTATAAAAGGGGAGTACTTGACACTAGCACCACAATAGAAAATGAATGGTGGGTATGTATATCCGGATTACAGACCAGGAGATATTGTATACCACTTCACCAACCTGGTAGTTGGTATAAACATCAAGCTGCACACACTTTCAAACAAAAATAGTTCACATGTACGATACTTGCTACTTCATTTATAGCATGAGAGATTGATGGACACCATCAGCAACAGAGATGATCCATATGTCCTACTCGCGTGAGTGCATTGTTAGGTGTTACTAGATTGTCTAGCATGGCTATATTGCCAGGTGCACTATTTAAACTTTAAAGTGCATGTTAAAGCACCATTAAAGGAAATTTCAACTCAAAATGGGCCTTTCAACCCTAATTCAAATTCCAAGTACATCATCATCACGTTTTTTTAGGTATTTCTTGTTTTTGGGGTAGCGAGGTCTGTCAAATGTATGCTGAGTGCGTACTCCTTGGATGCGGAATTTAATTACTCACCCAATGAGCTCTCCCGATCGAAATTTGAGTGAAAACACAGGGAAATATGTCGAAAATACGAACAAAAAAAGTAGTTTTTTTCTTTTCTTCCTACAAAATTAATAAATATTATTTTATTATTTTTCTTAGGAGGCCCATTTTGAGTTGAAATTTCCTCTAATGAATTTCAATGAGTTATCCTTTAGTTTATTCCGAATATCCTAACCTATGATTGACGAATACCATTCATAGACATCCTACTATTCACAATATATTGGACAATATAAACACGATCCTACACCCTCAGGCGAGTTATCTATAAATAATGTTTGCACAATTCATTGGGTTTCTCTTTATTTTTTGATGAGAGTACTAATGTTTATCCTTTCGTGTTCCTAGGATATAAACACAATCTATGGCACATTGGAGGTGCCAAGAACTACCAGTGTCTTTAGAAACCACCAAATAGAACTCAAAAAATAACATGCTCTGGAGTTGTTGCATTTACTTTTAATGAATGTTTTTTATATTAATGAACATTTAATTACATTAATGCACATTTAATTAAATTAGTGAATGAACTCTTGCAACTCTTGCATGGGTGGGTCAACTCTGCAAAAAACTCCCCCGTGCTACTATTGATAGTGTTCCCATATCGGCCTTGCCCATACACACTTGCAAGATCTAATGACATGTGATTATGCTACTCTGTTTGGTTTTTCGCTCCCAGACCGAAAGTCACCAAGTGTCCCTAACCCACATTTTGAGGCAACTTTCAAATCAACATAAATCAGCAACTAGAGATCAGATCAATGAATCATCGACTCTGTTGGTCTCCTGACATGCGACTACATCTAGGGGGACCTTTCCATCATGTTTTCATGGCCTGGTGACTACATTGTGCATTGATTTCATAAAATAGGGTTTTTCTTAGTTTCCTTGAATGCAACTCTTGCATTGGTGGGTCAACTCTTCAAGAAACTCCACCATGTGATGATTCATTAGAGGAAATTTCAACTCAAAATGGGCCTCCTAAAATGAACTATTAAAATAATAGTTAAAATAATAAAATAATATTTATTAATTTTGGAGGAAGAAAAGAAAAAAACTACTTTTTTTGTATTTTTGACATATCTCCCTGTGTTTTTACTCAAATTTCGATTGGGAGAGCTCGTTGGATGCGGAATTAAATTCTGCATCCAACGAGTACCCACTCGGCATACTTTTGACGGACCTTGCTACCCCAAAAACAAGAAATACCTGAAAAAATGGAATGATGATGTCATCATTCCATTTTTTCAGGTATTTCTTGTTTTTGGGGTAGCAAGGTCCATCAAAAGTATGCCGAGTGGGTACTCGTTGGATGTGGAATTTAATTCCACATCCAACGATCTCTCTCGATCAAAATTTGAGTAAAAGCACAGGGAGATATGTCAAAAATACAAACAAAAAAAAGTAGTTTTTTTTATGATACCTATCCCCAAATTTATATTAAAAAAGTGTTTAAGACCTATACGGTATTTCAAATTTAAAGCAATTTCATTGGCTAACACATGATGACATGGAATTTGAATAAAAGTTAAAAAGCCCATTTTGAGTTAAATTTCCTCTAATGGCTAGTGTTCCCATATCGACCTTGCCCATACAGACTTGCAGGAGCCAATGACATGCAATTATGCTTCTCCATTTGGTGTTTATCTCCCGAGCCGAAAGTCACCAAGTGTCCTTGAACCACATTTTGAGGTGACTTTCAACTTGACATAAATCGACAACCGAAGGTTGGATGGACGAACCATCGAATATGTTTCTCTCCTGGCATGCAACTATATCGAGGGTACCTCTCCACCATGTTTTCATGTGTTGATGACTACATTGTGCATTGATTTCATAAACTAGGTTTTTGCTCAGTTTCCTTGAATGCAACTCTTGCATTAGTGGGTCAACTCTTCAAGAAAATCCACTGTGTGACTATTGGTAGTGTTCCCATATCAACCTTTCCCATACACACTTACAGGATCCAATGTCATGAAATTATGTTGCTTTGTTTTGTTTTTCGCTCCCGAACCGAAAGTCACCAAGTGTCCTTGAACCAAATTTTGAGGTGACTTTCAACTCGACAAAAATCGTAAACCATAGGTCGGATGGATGAACCATTGACTCCATTGGTATCCTGGAATGCAACTACATCTAGGGGGACCTATCCATCCTATTTGTATGGCCTAATGACTATATTTTGCATTGATTTCATAAACTAGAGTTTTCCTTAGTTTCCTTGAATGCAACTCTTGCATTGGTGGGTCAACTCTTCAAGAAACTCCACCGTGTGACTATTGGTAGTGTTCCCATATTGGCATTTCCCATAAACACTTGCAGGAGCCAACGACATGCAATTATTCCTCTTTGTTTGTTTTTTCGCTCCTGGACCGAAAGTCACCAAGTGTCCTTAAATCACATTTTGAGGTGACATTCAACTTGACATAAATCGAGAACTGAAGGTTGGATCGACGAATAGTAAACTCTGTTGGTATTCTAGCATGTGACTACATCTAAGGGGCCCTCTCCACCATGTTTTCATGCCGTGGTGACTACATTGTGCATTGATTTCATAAACTAGGGTTTTCCTTAGTTTCCTTGAATGCAACTCTTGCAATGGTGGGTCAACTCTTCAAGAAAATCCACCATGTGAATATTGGTAGTATTCCCATATCGGCCTTTCCCATAAAAAATTATAGGAGCCAACAACATGCAATTATGTTGCTCCGTTTCGTTTTTCACTCACGGACCGAAAGTAACCAAGTGTCCTTGAACCACATTTTGAGGAAACTTTCAACTCAACATAAATCAGTGATTGGAGGTTGGAGGGATGAAATTTCAACTCCGTTGGTCTCCTGGCATGCGAAAACATCTATGGGATCCTCTCCAATGTGTTTTCATGGCCCAGTGACTACATTGTGCATTAATTTCATAAACTAAGGTTTTTCTCAGTTTCCTTGAAGTAAAACTATCACATGAAACATATATTGAAAATATGTTGAATAGGTTTAGAATGAAGGATGCTAAGGTAGTAAACACATCTTTATAAAATCATTTCAAAATATTTTCCACCTTAATGTTTGCATGATCCTCCTTTTTCAATGTGGCAAGCTTCATATTACCCCATCCTTGTTGGATGAACAAATGAATGGTAGTGGATATGGCTAGCCCTTAGTCCACTAATACCAATATGGCATATTATATTTTTATTTTTATTTTTAATATGAATGATCCACAAATGGATTCCTCAGACCAAATATCATGACTAATAGGTACCTTATTTCTCACCCATCACCTCACCACATTATTTATAAGATAAATGGAATTTATAAAGAAACAAAATAATACAGAAAGAATATATTCAACATAAATAACACATAAGGATATGTCACGATTAGGTCTATAATATCATAAAGGGATATTCATTTGTTTTTTACTAGGAGCAAGTGTAAGGGATTTTTTTCGTTTAAGTGGCCAAGTGCCTTTAATATTCTTGTTTCATCATGATCAAGGGCATTATGATCCATATGTTTTGATTAAATTAATGATAAATAATCAATCCATACCATAAACAAATTCAACCATGTAGTGGGAGTGGAGTGCAGTTCATGGGATACTTATACAATACTTATTACTTTGAAATTGAAGTTGAACCTACTACAATTGAAGAAGCATAGTGGATATAGACAAAAAAAAATTGGTTGGAGGCTATGAGAGACAAGATGAAAGCTATGATGGTGAACCACACATTAAGTATCATTTTAATTAAACACATACTTAATTAAATACATAGTTAAGCATGTCTTAAAGGCATATAATTAATATCATGTTCCCATATCAAGTCAACCATATATATAAATATGAACCTTGATTTATATTATATGTACATATATTTTTTTCAAAAATGGCATATCATGGCCATAATACAAAATAGTGGATCATACTGTGCATCTGTGTGTGTATAAACAAAAGGGTACATGTATGTATCCCCCCTATACATTAATTCTATTTAAATCCCCCCTATACATGAATCCTATTTATCTTCCCTTTCACTACCACTATTAGTGGATTTTGAGACTTTTATCTTTCTTTTTTGGCTGCTCAATGGTGTTTCCCAACACTTAACAAGAGGATCAAATATCATTTCTGGAAACTACACACAAACCAAAATTTGTAAGTTAGTTTACCAACCTATAAAAATAAATGCAAATTTCTATGTACATTTGTTCAAATTCCAAGCCAATATAGCATTTTTAGTTATTGTCCGTGTGTAAGTGATGGTAGTCCGCAATGTAACTACATGTACCGTAAGTGCCTCACTAATATCCTGCATAAACTAAATGTACCAACAATTAGATACATGTAAAACCCTGAATAAGATGAGGAATTATATATAAATATTTGAAAATTTATCTACATCCTACATTGACATCTTCAAAGAACGCGAGACATACATGTACCTAGGGGGGGAAGAGGTGGGTCACCAGCGGCCTCGATTAGGTGCTCTTAAAGCACCACGTGCTCACTAGAAGGATACATAAAATAATATGTCAATGTTAGAAAATAAATGGGTGCACCAAAAAGATACTTGCACGGACAAAAAAAACTATACTGCATGGAGGCACAATGACTTTTCAAAGAAAGTGAGACATACATTTACATGGGGGGGGGAGATGGTGGGTCACCAACAATCCCGATTGGGTGCTCTTCAATCACCACTCACTCACTAGAATGACAGATAAAATAATATATGTCAATGTCGTAAAATCAATGTGTGCACCAACATATATACTTACATGTACAAACCAGACTATACTACATGGAGGGACAATGAATTTTTTGAAGAAATCAAGACATACATGTACCTGAGTGGGGGGAGAGGTGGGTCACCAGCGGCCCCGATTGGGTGCTATTCAGGCACCACTCGCTCAGTAGAATCTGCATAAAATAATATATGTCAATGGCAGCAAATCAATGGGTGCACCAAAAATATACTTTCATGTACAAAGAAAACTATACTATATGGAGAGACAATTGGGGATACATAGATACAATAAATTTTGTAATAGGGTGCCAACAAAATAAGCAAGATATAGATATAAATCAGGGACATGAAGAGGTGGGTCAATGATGGGTGAAATAATTGACAAGGGCCTAAAAGGATGGGAATATGCATCAAAGAGCAAGGTCGCTCGGGTGGTAAGTCTATCAGACATATGTTGCTACGTAAAAAAACATAAAGATACAATTAGACAATTTCAAATAATTAAAAGCATACATGTTGAATCATTAAAAGCATACCTATAGCTGTTAATATTTCTCTGCCTTTGATGGACCTGTCTCATATGCAACATACTCATCGTGCCCACCCTGCATAAAATATATTGTATCAATATTAAGATGTATTAAATGTGCCAAACCCTACTATAAATATGTAAATCATGATGATAAATTAAAAAGTAACATTCTTACAAGTAATGGTGAAGCACCAAAATCATATGCAACATTGACTGTTGCATCAATATAATTAGCATCAATGGGAAGAGTATGGGAATTTGGGGTTCCATTGGACACCAACTGTAACTGTGTTCATGTAAATTGTCAGATAATTAAAATAGAAATAATTTATGAAATAATTGAAAATGTGATATAAAAAATCATAGAATATGTGAAGAACGATTTTGAATTACATATTGGAGTAACCCATCTCCGCAAAACTCTGAATAAGGACCATAGCATATGTTTCCACAAGATGGGGAAGGATGTGGCATGTCATGACACTCTGAACCCTTTGCATGTCCAGTGTGATCTCTAGATCTAGTAGTGTCTATAGACCTAAGTGGATCCTCTGTGTGTGATGCTCCAGCCCCAGATGGGCCAACCCCATATGGGACAGTCTCAGATGTGCAAAACCCTTGGCCTACATTTCCCTCAACATCAGTCCCATGTCACAGTAATGTATCTGCCAAATGGAATAATGCCTCCTATGTGTCATCAATCATGTGACCTGCAGAAGGATATAACTGGGGGGGGGTTTGGTGTGCATGGAGGTCATCGCACATGGTTTGGATTAGTCCTCACCCCTTTCCTATCTTGGGGAATCCCATGTCCTACCCCATGGAACTCTAAAATATAAAAGTAATTTACATGTTTACCCAAGATAAACTCGACATACAATTTCCTCAAAAAATAGAATGGGATGTCTATATTACCGTGAGGGTCTTCATCAAAGACCATGTACCTGCGATCCATCCAGTTGGATTTAATATTTGGTTGTACACACGAGTCTATATAAATGTGTGGTCGACTAGTGGGATGGCCCAATCCATTTCTAGGGTCCTGAAATACTGAAAAATTTTGGTCTTTTGTTATCTTTAATTTCTTTACATCTTTGTAGCTCAACTAGGTGGAATAGTATTGCCTCTGGGAATCCCTATAGGAGCTAATGTGGAAAAATTATCCCTAGGAATTAGAAATTTTATTGGATCTCTTGTCTAGTGCCTCACCCAATGATCATCTTATCTGTTCGCCCCCTCTAAAAATTTAACTAAGGCATATCAATGCACCCAAACGAGCAAGAATTTCAGAATTCTTAGCGTGTTCCTCCTCCATGTGTTCGATGTTTGGATTTGGGTTTTGGTTTGGGTTTGGTTTTGGGTTATTGGTGGTTTGATTATGAGTGTTATATGTTCATATAAAAACAAAAAATTGCAAAATGAATTAAGATTTTATTCTTTGTTTTAATTAAAATTTTATTAAATTAACAAAGAAAAACAAAAAATCAAAGCAATTCTTACCTTCCATTGCATTCCACCTTGTCGATATCCTCCCTCCAAATGCGCTCTCCAAATATCTTGCGAGATAAAATGCCTTCCCGATATATCCCCCTTCCGTTCTTCGTAGCTTGAAATGCAAAATGAAAAAATAAATGTCGCGGGCCTGTGTTTTATTTTATTTTTTAGTTCTACAAATCACAATTGTGGTATATCACACTTGCGGTTTGTAACTCTTACAAAATGAAACTATGATATATCGCACTTACGATATAGTGTAACTATCCTTTGCTTTGGTTTTAGGTTCTGGTTTTCTGAACCAAACAATCTATAACGCATATGCGTTATATATTTCCTTTTCGGACATGCGTTTTGGGTTTATAGAATGGCACTAAAAAGTGGAACCATCTTCGTGTGTGAGTGCATTACTCCAAAAGTGTGTTATTTTTTGTGTTTGAGGTGTATCATGAAATTTTTGGTACATGGTGTATGTTCAATTCCTTGATGGTTCGAGATGGATTGGAACATGGGAGATGGTCAATGATGGATTTGCATAATTGAGATAGTTTATTTAGTGGATGTTTTATCCCAATGTATTGCTTGTTTAGTGTTCTTCTATAGTTTCCCGACCCCAAAATAAGGCCAGAGGCACTAGAGACTTAGGAAAAATGATAAACTAAGTATTACACATTTGAATATAGATTCCTAAGGTTAGGCCATCTAGCCATTCAAATCACACTTAGCCTCGTTAAAATTAAACTTGACAATTTCCAATGTACATACTAATAGACATAATGATAATGTATTTTGTAAAATGAATGCATGTGGTATTTAGAATATTTCATATGATTTATTAACTTAAGTAATTGATAGAAAGTATCAGTCTGTAAATATAGAATGAACTTGGGTGGTAAATATTGTAGTTAACATTTGCATGCATAACAATTATCTTTCGTATGAGGGTTACTCTTCAGTTTCATAATTTGTGTGTTGATAGAAGTGGTTAAGCAATAAATAAAAATAGTTTCAAATCATAGCCACAACCACACAACCAAATTAAGGGAAGGCATAAGCTTCCAACTAAAACTTCCGAAATCAATCCTATGGTTGTACCCTACAACCAACTTTCACTAGTATAACTTAGATTAAATGGTTTCCTTCCCTCCATCCATCATTCACCATTACATATTAGATTTACCATAGCATAATAAAATATGCAAAAACATGGTCAAATATACAACATTGCAATCATATATGCAATAATAGTGCTCCTAATCAAAAGACAAGGTGTGTTCCCTTCAATGCTGGAAACATTGCTGAACAAAATAGTCATAACTTGGTCATCTATACAGCTTTTCTAGTGAAACAAAAAGTGTTTCTTATTGGAATCATCATGCTAGATGCAATGGAATAGGTTTCAGAACCCATAAATGAATATAAATTAGAAAACCATAACCTATGGTCGTTCCCCTCTCATCACCATGAGGGTTACATTCGTAAACCATGAAGGAGGAGAGAAATATTAAAAATAGAGGAGTTCCATAGAAAAACAAATTATTAATATCCATCCATACTGCATATAAATCCTGACACATCATTCATCAACAATTCTGAAATTCATTTCAGCCTCCATGGAACATAAACGTAATAAAATAACATAAATAAGTATATAAACAAATAATTATCTTTAATAACAATTGGTTGTAGCAGGAAAAATATCCTCCTAGCTGTAGACATAATCAAGCCTTCCTCTCTTGAATAGGTCACCCCTGAGCTGAGACCATGGATCCATAGGTAGAGGCCCACTTTCCTCTCTATATCCACTTCCTATGCCATGTGACTCCCTCCACCTAACTCGTCCCTGATGTTATCATGACCATCCCATTTCATGGCTTCCACTATGAGAACCTAGACTAGTAAAGTGAAATAATCGAAGAAAAGGGAAACATCTAGACTAAATATAAGTCTCAATGCACACTTAATACTATCAACATTTTGAACATGGTTAGATAACACAAGTCAAGTGATCCAAATCTCAATATTAGCTTCAACAAGGATAGGGTATATGGATTTATAGCACAAGGAGGACAACTCTAACCCAAGGGGATCAAATCGAATTAGAGAGAGTCAAGGTTAAGCTTCATCGTGGACTCTTAACTCAAATTAGTGGAGTGGTGGATTAGCCAAGAGATTCTCTTTCATGGATCAACACCATGGGGAGGAGATATCAAAAATAGAGTGGAGCCATGAATAGCACAAGGAGGCACAGTAATAGATAAGGGGGGTTACAAAACATGAATGAGGGTGTATTTAGAAATATTAAAAATTGTGAAATTGCATTTTAAATGTTAATATCTAAAAATATTTAAAATTGTGAAATTGTAAACTGCTAAAAGGAATATTATAAAGTAAGTGAACATAATTAAGCTTAATATATTTATTTAAAAAAAACACAATATAAATAAATATATGTGAGTTTGTTGAATTGTTTGTATTGTTTTGACATCAATATTTAATATAATTAATATATGAACCATTTTTTAAATACTAAATTATTTTAAAATTAAAATTCAACAATACAATTAAAACAATTTAAAAAAAAATCAAATTTAAATTTTAAGCTTAAATTATAAATAAAAATCAATTAAATCATAATTGCAAATAATAATAAAGAAACTTGTTTTTTTCTACCAATATACATAATCTAAAACTTATACTAAAACACTAATTTCAAAAACTAGATTAAAATAAAAAGAAAAAATCGAAAATTGAAAGAATTTTTAACACTTTTCAAAGAGCATAAAATATAAAAATTGCATATTTTACTTTTGAAAATGAGTTTAAAGATTAAATAAGAAAAGACTAATAATATTGATAATATTATTTTAATATATAGATAATTTTTTTGAATATATATATATATATATATATATATATATATATATATATATATGAATGAATGAATGAATGAATTGACAACACATTATCATAAATATTTCATGAACTTTCTAAAATTTTCTTAATCTATGCAAATTTATCAAAATTCAACACATAAAAATAAAAAGAGAATAATATTATTTTTCTTAAACTTTAGAGAAGCTTTTGATTTCTTTGCTAAAATAATAAAATGAAGTGAAACATATAATTTGTATGATCTAATAACCTATAATTCGGATATAAACTTGAAATCCATAATTTTAGATCATTTTTGTTTATTAATAAAGTTTCCTTCTTAAAATCAATGTTACAAGTTATGAGTATTTTTTTTAATTTTTTTGTTGTACTCGTTACCCTTTAAAATAGACACATTCCATTATTACAAAAAAAAAATGCTAGAAAACAGTTGAAAGGGAGGAAATTAACCCTTACTTTCTTGAAAACATGTTTGTACTCGAATGAGATTTAAAAGACCGTGAGATTTAACTTGAGTTTATTAAGTTTCTATGGAAGTGACATCATGCAATATCTTATCTAAGGGTTTGGAATCTAAATATGCTAATGTAATACCCCCATGACATTTCTTTTATTTTCATGTTTTGAAAATTATTTTTATTATGTAATGAGTTATGAACCTCAAAAAATCAAATTACATTTGCACAACTAACCATTTTGTTTATTTATTTAATTATTGGAGAATTCAAGTACATGAGGGGACACCAACCATGGCACCAAGGAACATGTGTAAGAAAGCTAGAATGATTTATACCAATCAAATCCAATCCAAAACTCAACAACCAGATAATATCTTAAATCATAGGGATTTAAGGATCTGATTGGAGATTTGATTGGGATGGCATAATATATGAGTGCACTAAAATAGCAAGGGATGCCATGTTGTGCATGGGGAAAACGATTGCTGAGTGCATGTGTTGAGTGTTTTTCTATTTTATAAATCCATCGTGAAAACTTGCTGCGAACTCGAGGATTGAGTGTTGCGAGGAAGTTACTTTCTCTTCTGGTGCATGGTTGGTGATCTAGCTCGAGGGTGGAGTGGAGCAAGCCATTGAGTTGTTGTCTCCTATGGTTGGGAGGAGTTGATTCTCCAAGCAGTTATTTTCGACCTTGTTTTCAAGTAACTTTGAGCTATATGGGATAGATTTTGCAGAGTGTTGTTTTACTTATAAATTTCAAATCTAGACTATGTATAAGCGTGAAGTCATTTGCACCTTGCTTATATTTTTCTCAATATTGAATTGTATGCATTTTGATTGAGGTGGGATCGTGTATTGATTTTCCAATTAAAAAGAGTTTGAACAATCGTTTTGCAAATGTTAATGATCCTTATACACTCCTTATGTTTTGATTTCCAAAATGTTGAGGGATCGGTGAGATTTATAAAAGTTTAAACACATTTTTGTTCTACTTTAACCTAGATATACGGTTGTTTTCCAATACGTTTATGGACATGTAGATTTTATATTATAGTACTTTAAAATCTCATATCTGATCTAATTCTACCAATGATTTCATTTCCTGATCCATCAAATTAATACAATCAGTTTTTCCTTGCTTCATGTATATTTTTGACTCAATACCTCTGCATACGATTTCTGTGTTTAACCTGTTAAATTACAATGTAATTGATGGATCTATAGCATTTCAAAAGGATGCTTAGGATTTCTTAGTTTCATTTGTAGAAATCACTACCAATCTGCATAAGATTCCTTTGCGGCATGGTATACCTCCTGAGTCCAATCTAGTCTACATTTGATGGGTTTCTTTAAAAAAAATGAACTTTCATTTATGGATCTGTATAAATTTAACTCATATATGTTGTGTATTCAGGCATGCTTTGATGTTTTCTACACCTTGGATCTCTCATTTTAAAACTAAGATCCCAATCTCTAATGAATCTCGTCTATATTCTCAGTCTAGAAAGAGCTCACTGTGTACACCTCTTTCCCTATGAGTAAATTAAGATCTACGTATCTGACTTCCTCTCCTTCTTACACTAATGATCCATAGAACTTATGTGTGCTCGAATCCAAATTCTATGCATGTGATTTTTCCCTATTAGCATTCTCTATGATCAGTCGGTGGAATCATGCCGTTCTGTTCCTTTTCCTATAAACATTTTTTTTACTGTATATGCTCTTGATATAGGGAAATGTGTGGTTCATAATGAAATGCAGTCTCAGTTAGAGTCATTTCTTAAAAATTCAGATCTAGAGGCGTGCGTTTAAACCTTGGGATGCGTCTAGATCATATATGTTTGTTGTTTTATTTATTTTCCTTTCAATCCTTGTCTTCCAGTGTGTCGACCTCTCCTAACAATCACCGCCCACCGAAACTATCTCAAGTCCACGGGTGTGAAAACAAATATCTCTTTATTTCTAGGGCTGGCCTACATTTATTATGTAGACGACCTACCCAATATATTCAATCACAGGATCTGCCCTTACGTGATCAATATTTTTTTTCAGAGGAAAAAATACCGGTCTTTGTTATTCATAGGAATCAAAAGACATCATTTACATATACATTATTAACTGAGAGAATATAGCATCCCAGAACAACACATAGACATAAAATAAAGCCAAACTGACAACTGTCATCCAGAAGAAAAGGTCTGATCATAGCAGACTTTTCTCATCATCCCTGAACAAATCAGGTTAGAATATACTGAGAAAGATCGAAGATGATTGTCAAATAGACATTCCTGAGCAAGACTTGATGGCTGAAAGGTCTCATACATAACAGAAAAAGATAATCAATCATATGCTATAAGTCAAAAGATGAAATATAAGAGACTCAGGAGCACTAAAAAAGAATCAATTGGCCATGTTTTATGACCATTCCATCCAGAATTTTAGAGAAAGTACCACATCCCATATACAATTTTAGGTCCTGTTTAGAGAGACCATCTGCCTGCGAGTTGTGCTCACGGAATATGTGCTTGAAAATCACCAGAGGGGTTAATTGAAGCATATTTCTTATATCATCACACCAATGCATCAGTGAAGGAACATCAAGCGGAGAAATTATGTTGAGCCAAGATATAATAACCATAGAGTCACCAAAAATCAGATGCATGGGAAGACCCATCATCATGCTAACTCTAAGAACTGCCCAGAGAGCCAATAATTCCGCTCTAGTATTCGTGCTGCAACCACATCCCATAGAGAAACTGAGGAAATGAGAATCATTTAGGTAGATCACAAAACCTGAACCACCTATATTCTCCGCAACACCTCCATCGAAAAATCCACAAGGAAAGGCCTTCATAGGTTTTGTACCAATATTCCGAATTTTTTGGATTTTTATTGGAGCTGGGTAATACTTTAAGAAACCTTCAACCCTAGAGATAAGAGCAGAGAAAGAAGGTTTCCTATTTTCAAAAATACAGATATTCCTTTGGAGCCAGATACCCCAAAAGATAAATAGTGGCAGATATCTAAAGGGAGTTGGTAAACCATTTACGAGGACATCAAAGTTGGTAGAAGAGATACAGCCCAAAATCCAATTTACCCCAACAAGAGGAACCCCGATTTGAATAAGAATAAGACGGATAAAGGTCCAATTAACTCGATCAAAGGCTTTAGATAAGTCCAACTTAAGGATGAGAGCACATCTCTTGCGAGTTTTGACAGTATGTAAAACTTCCTGTGTTATGGCTATAGGCTCAAGGATCTGGCGTTTCTTTAGAAAGCCAAATTGCTGAGGAGAAATGGAAGCATCTAAGAAGGGCTTAAGTCTCAAGGCCGCAATTTTAGAGATCAACTTATAGCAAAGATTACAGAGAGAAATGGGGCGAAAGTCAGCAAAGGAGACAGGAAGATCAACTTTAGGGATGAGAGCTAAGAATGTGGAGTTAAGGGCGGGAGTCACTCTACCCAAAATCCTAGAAGTTTCCACCATATTGACAAGGAGAGGCCCCAGAAGATCAAGAAAATTCAGGTAGAATTCAATAGGCCATCCATCCGGGCCTGGTGCCTTATCTCTTTTAAATGTTTTAAGAGCCCTTTCAACTTCCAAAATTGAGACAAAGCTAGTGAAAGCCTCATTCTCCCCAGCACTGATATAGGATGGAAAAAAGACGAATAACCTTAAGTTGGGAAGCAAGGTTTGTTAGGTGGTCATCATCAAAAATATTCTTAAAGTAACGAATCCCAAGGGATTTGATACTATGATCATCTGAAACCCAAGAGCCTGTTTCATCTTGCAAACTCCAGATGGCATTATGATTTTTCCGAGCTGATGCCACCGCATGAAAATAATTAGTATTAGCATCCCCATTTAGAGCCCAAGTAACCCTGCTTTGAAGTCTTGCTGAGTATATCTCATGATCAAGCATATTTTGAAGATCAGCTTTGAGTGAATTCAATCACAGTTGTTGTTCTTCATTTAAAATAGCAGATTGAGAAGAAAAAAGAAGAGAACTAATTTCCTCTTCCAAGAAAATAGACTTGTCCTTCATCTTTAGAGCTTTGACTTTAGTCCATGATTTGACCTTTCCTTTTAGGACTCAAAGTTTAAAAGAGAGTTCATGCATAGCATACATCGAGTTATCCGTACTAATAAGAGTCCATTCAGCTCGAATCATCTGGGTAAAATCCTCATTGTCTAACCAAGATTGATTAAACTTAAATGGATAAGCACAAGAGATTTGCTGATCCAACCAATCAAATAATACGGGGAAGTGATCAGAAATCCCACATCTATGAGCCCATACCCGATACTTGGGGAAAGAGCTAATGAGTTCATCTGATAACAAAAAAAGATCAAGCCTTTTTGAGATACCATCTTCCCCTATCCTACCATTTTTCCAAGTAGGGCCTGCACAGGATGGGGCCACATCCACTAAATGATGATCAGAGAAAAGCTTGGAGAAAAAAGGACCCAAGGGATCAATCTGTGCTTTAGAGCCCCAAATCTCTGAGGCATTCAGGGTTAAGTTCAGATCGCCAACCAGGATAATATTTGGCAGTGATAGAAGACCACCAGAAGCCACAACACTCCAGAAAGTATCTCGATTAAGGTAAGGGCCATAGCAATTAAGAATAGATAGCTTGAAGGAGGAGCCACAAATCGAAGCTTTTAGTAAGATACCAGCAGCAGTATGAAAGGATTTACATTTGAGCAGTTTCGGGTTCCATCCAAAGAGAATTCCCCCTGAAAGGCCTTTCGAGCTAAGGGCACAGAATTCCCATCCCAGACAGAGCTTGGAAAAGGCAAATAAAGCTGGGTAAGAACTAGTCATAGTCTCTTGGAGGAGAACAACATCAGGTGAGAGTGAAACTAGCAGATGACGGAGGATTTTTTGCTTGGCCAAGCCCCCTAAGCCACAGACATTCAAGGTGAGAATACGCATTAGGAATCAATCAGTTGAGGGGTCAAAGCTCTAAGGACCTTTAGTGGTGGAGAGGAGGGATTACGAGCCGCGGCTTTAAGTCTTGTGGATAAAGGAGTATAAGGATCCGGGACGAGGTCCACTACATCAAGTGGAGATTTTTTCTTCTTCCTCCTTATAGTCACATTCTCAAATCTTATGGAGTCAAGAGGAAGAACTGAGGGGGAAAGTGGCATCTTATCGGAAAAGATACTCAGAGACTTTTGTAAAGATGGGTCTGAAAAGGAAAGAGATGTTACAAGGCTCTGAGGAGGAGAACCCGAGGGCGAAGGACCAGAAGTGACGAGTGGAGGGAAATATGCATCAGTGAAAAGAGGAGTGGGGGAATCACTAACTGGAGGACAAGTTTGTAGAGAAGAAGAACGTGGAGTAACCACGAGATTAGCTGCATACGAATCTTGCGAAGGAGGAAGGGAAATTGGATGAGTAGAAGTATTTAAGGTCAAAGGGGGAGGCTTAGTAATCGGGACATCGCAGCCAGGCAAAGGAGAACAGGAGCAGGGAGGAGAGATAACCAAAGGTTGAGGAGCTGTTGGGGACTTAGGAAAATCACGATTAACAACCAAAGAATCCAAAATAGCTAATTCAAGGTCCGAAGCATCATCAAATAGGGAACATGCATTACTAAGAAGACCAATAGATGGGGCTGGAGGAACTGAATTCAAACAAACCTGAGAATTCTCGTGTAATGGAGACGAGGATGGAAGAGTCGCAGAAGGAGATCGATGTTCCAAGGAAGCTGAACCATTCCGAAAAGATGGACAGGCACAACCCAAATGGCCCGTTTCCCTGCAACGACTGCATCTAAAGGGGATGCCTTGATAATCCAGACGTTGTATAAACAGTCGTTCCCGACAGAGTAGCTCAATTTCAGCTGGTAACCCTTTTGAAATGTCCATCTCAACTAGGATTTTAGCCATCCTCTTATCGAAAGAATTCATAAAATCATCATCAAGCGCCATAAAGCGGCCTATTGTGTTCCCGACTCCCTCCAATAAAGAATGATTCCAAAGCAGAAATGGAAGCCCGGGTAGCAGAGCCCACAAATGTCGTTTCTGAACTCTTTCACGCATAGGATCAAAATTAACATGCCAACGATCTAATACCAGAGATCATTTACCCACTCTCCACAGGCGACTTAATGCCTTTGTAGCATGAGTGTCTTCTAAAAAGACAAATACTATCCAACCCCGAACCAGTAGGCTGATAGCTGGAACATAGGACAAGAAGGGCTTCCAATGTTCAGTGGCCCAGGAAAACTAGTCATTTTTATCCATCAAAATGTATTCCAATCTGCCTATTAGCGCATGGGAACACAACGCTTCCACTCTGTCAAAATAGATATCACGACCCACAACATATCGCAATCTCCCTTCCAGGATTTTATGGTCCTTGGCCTTCCTACGACGTCGAAAGAACGCAGAAGCAAGATCATCTGATGGGTTGGGAGACCCATCATGATTCATCGACATATAGTCTGAAGGGATATTCTCAAGAATGACTCACCAGTCAACCAAACCAACGAAATCAGAGAAAGAGACAGGAGTAAACCGCAATCATAACAGTGAATCCAAAATCAACCCTAGTTAGGGTAAAGCAAAGGAAGAATCTGAGAGAATCAAACCCTAATCAAACCCAACAACAAGAAAGTGACAGCCTTCTCCGAACAGAGAATCGGCACGGAAAGAGACGGGAAAAAACCACTAATGTCACACAAAAAATCGGAA
Source organism: Pseudotsuga menziesii (assembly GCA_001517045.1). NCBI lineage: Eukaryota > Viridiplantae > Streptophyta > Pinopsida > Pinales > Pinaceae > Pseudotsuga > Pseudotsuga menziesii. The sequence goes on from LPNX010727144.1 coordinate 84,870, forward strand.
ACAACGGGTTTAAGGAGAATCAAATCCAAATCAAACCGCAAACCCAGAATATGACTGCCACCTACGGACAGAGAACGACGAAGGACATGGGGGTCAACGAAAGCCAATGAGGCCAAGAAAGTCAGGAATAAACCGCATGTGCTATAGAGAAACCCCTAAGATAGCAGGGTTAAGTTGATCAGACCCTAATCATATCCATGAGCCATGAAAAAGACAGCCACTTTTGGACAGAGAATGGCGCGGACAAGGACAGGCAAACCCCCAAAAAACCAGAAAAATAGAATCTTCTAGAGACCGAGAAAAAAATCAAAGAACGACGCTAGAAAAGGTGACGGATCTAAAAAAACACAGACCACTCGAGGACAAATAGCACGGCCGAGACAAAACTGACTTCTATGTACAGTTCCCACTTATTTTAGACTGGTTGGTACTATTCTTCAACACATGAGGATGGACTCCAGTCGTCAGCAACGGCTCAAAGAGAGGGACATTATAAGCCAACAAATCCAAGAACAAGTGCAAAGGGAGACCAAGACGAAGACAGAGAACCCAACAGACGAGGAGCCAGATAGCCGAGAGCACATAACAAAAAAAAATAGTTCAGGGAACGGCCTGTTACCTATGTGAAAGCCAAGAAATAATCCAGCGCCATGGCCAAGGGGAGGAGGAAGCGCTACCTAGAAGCATCACCTTCCTGTATCCTGCAATACCCAAACCCTCGTCCTTCCATCGAAACCCTCTGCTCTCGTATCACCTCACTGTGGTCCACATCAGTTACGTGATATATATATATATATATATATACACCTAATTTTTTTATTTGAAATGTCTAGTTAAGGTAAGTGCCATAAATCATGGTTTCGATCCATTTTGTCATTGCCACTTAATCGTATCCATGCAAACATTATACATATGTTCGTATTCATTTCATTTGTCTGCATAATATAAAGTAGTTACTAAATTATAGAAATACAATATATGAAGAGTTTAGACAAGTGAAATCAAAAGTGATAAAGTAAATAGGGTGTTTAATACAATACACGAAATTACTAAATTATAGAAATACATTATATGAAGAGTTTAGACAAGTGCAATCGAAAGTGATAAAGTAAATATAGTGTTTAGTACAATACATGAAATAAATGGAATGTATGGTTTAAATCAATTTTGAGATGGTGACACAAGTAGGTTAAAGTTGTGACCGATCTATAAGTAATGAAGTCAATAGGGTAAAATGTCATAGTTATAGCATATTTTGAATTAAAAACAATACTTGTGGAAAAGAAAACATAAGTTTTGCACATATAGAATGGTTCACTATTTGAAACCTAGTCTTTCCATACCATGGTAAATCAAGATTGTAAATAATATATATACTATGTGTTTACAAAGTAAATGGTATGGATTTAATAGACATGTCTCTTTGAGCCTTGGTTAATAAAATTGTTTAATGAACAAAATGGTATAGGAAATATATATATATATATATTGGAAAGTTTCTTTATACTTGAGTAATTTAATTTATATGTTCTTGTTAATTAATGATGCTTAACTCATGAAGGATTTAATAAATAATGTTATTTAATTTATGAAGTGAATGCATATTGATATAAGAAGAAAGTTGTTTATGTTATTGCTTAAAGTGTGGTTATGTTTCATTACTTATTTCATAATTCTTCAATTTGAAATTTATGTAATTGAGATCATATAGTTTCTAATATCTTCTACTACTATGAAAAAGGAGAAAAATAAAATGGTTTTTACATTATCCAAAATTTTAATATTTAGGGTTGTTACATTGTGGTATCAGAGCCCAAATTATGACACTTGGCCCTATGGTGTCCATACACATTTTTTTTCTCCAAAAAACTGACAAATGTGTAAAATTTTGTTCTTATTACTTGTATAGCATAAAACTGTTTTACTAAACTGCAGGAAGATATGGCTAGAGGACAATCCCATACCCCACCTGCATAGGTTGAACCTCATTATGAGGATCCACCAATTAACAACATTGTTAATATTGAGATTCTACAAACAGTGAGGGACTTAAAAGAAGAAACTATGAATTTTAAGACTGAACATGAGAGGGTATTAAAAATTCAAGAAGACTTAAATGAAGCACTAGTATATAAACTGAATGAGATAACTAATAAAAATATAAAAAATAAACGTAGACAAGAAAACTCATCCTTTGACTGTCCTTACTCTAATGAAAGCCATCTATCTAGTGAATTCGAGTATTCTAGTGACATTTCCGAGGGAAGATATAGGAAGAAAAGAAAATATAAAGATGAACTAACAAGAGAATTCAAAAAAATAAACCCTCCTACCTTTGACGGTGAAGTTAAAAATGGAGAAGAAGCTAAGGCTTGGCTCTCCGGGATGAGGAAGTACTTCACTATGTACAATTACTCCAACTCCCAAGGGAAAAATGACCATCTTCAATCTAGTCGAAAAGGCTGAGATTTGGTGCTAAGAATTTAAAAGAGAAAAAGGAATAAATGATAAGAAAGTAAGTTGGAACTGGTTTAAAAAGGAATTTAAAAAGTAGTACCTCTCAGAATATTACTACGAAAGGAAAGATAGGGAATTTTATGAGATAAGACTAGGATCCATTTCCATGCATGACTTTTGTACTAAATTCTTGTCCCTGTTAAGATATGCACGTTACCTAAATGAAAAAAAACCTAAAATACAAAGATTTCTAGGTTGCTTGCCTAGATTTTATAAAGACAAATTGGAATTTGATGAAACAAAAACTTTATATGAAGCAATGGGGAAGGCCAAATTAACCTATGACCAATCCAAGAGTAAAAGTGAAAATCCTTATAATTTCAAGAGAAGAGATGGAAGTAGTTTTAAGAGAAGAGAGTTCAAACCTTTTAATAAACATAAACGTTTCCAGAAAAATACCCTTAAGGACAAACAACTAACAATAAGAACGGATTATAAACAACCTATGAGAACTATCGAGTATAAATATGATACTTTTAATAAGAAAAGTGAAGAAATAAAAAGAGAACCCTTGCAGTTTTGGGGTTGTGGTTGGATTCATTTCTATCGGGATTGTCCTCATAAAAAATATAATCGAAATATTCACACAGTTTGCGAAGCAACCATAGTTGGAGAAGTTGCTCGGAACATACTGCAGATTAGTGCCGCGTTGGACAATCATCAAGCGGATTATCAACCCTCCATGATTGAGGTAGATGGTAAGATCCTTGACAAACCTATTTTTATATCAATTGATTATGGTTCTACCCTAAGTTATATATCTCCTAAGTTAGTAGATTTGTGTAAAATGAGAAAGTATGATTTTGAAAAATCATGGTAAGTGCAATTAACCACTGGAACAAAAAGAAAAGTAACCAGTTTTATTTCTAGTTGTGAAGTTCATATGCAATATTTGATTACAAAAGTAGACTTGAATTTTTTACCATTAGGATATTATGATGTACTGATTGGCATGGATTGGTTAGAAAAACATAAAGTTGTGCTAAATTTCTTTGAGAAAACTTTTGATTGTATTGATGAAAATGGTGAAAGTAAAAATGGTTAGAGGGATTCCAAAGAAGGTTCTTTCTAGGAAAATTTATGCCTTTCAATTGAAAAAGTGTGCTAGAAAAGGGTGTATGGTATTTGATGTACACATCAGTGAAACTAATGATGAAGAAACAAAACCTAGCTTAGAGGATCTTCCCTTCTTAAATTATTTTAAAAGCGTCTTTCCAGAAAAGATACCGGGACTACCTCTGAGGAGGGATACTGACTTTACCATTGAATTGGTACATGGGGAAGTACCCGCCTTGAAGGCCCATTATCAAACGAACACACCTGAGTTGGTAGAATTAAAATTACAATTACAAGAATTAATAGATAAATAATATATTATACCGAGTGTGTCTCCATGGGGAGCACATGTCTTGTTTTAAAAAAATAAGGATGGAACATTCAAGCTGTGTGTCGATTACAGACAATTAAATAAAATGACAATTAAGAATATATACCCTCTTCCCTGCATCAACAACTTGTTTTACTAAGTATAGGGAGCGTCAGTATTCTCTAAAAATGACAAGAGGTCTGGTTACCATCAAGTAAGAATTAAGGATGAGGATGTCCATAAAATTGCATTCAGAACAAGGTATAGGCATTGCAAGTTCTTGGTCGTACCATTTGGCTTGACCAATGCCCCATCCACGTTCATGTGTTTAATGAACAGTGTTCTTCACAAATATTTAGATAATTTTGTAATAATATTTATTGATGATATATTAATATACTCTAAAAATGAAGAAGAGCATAAAGAACCTTTAAAGTTAGTCTTGCAAACCTTAACAGAACATAAGATTTATGCAAAGTTTAGCAAGTGTGATTTATTTCAAGATAAAATTTAGTAATTAGGTCATATAATAAATAAGGAAGGTATTTCGGTGGACCCAGATAAAATCAGGGAAATCAATCATTGGCTAGTTTGTAAGGATGTAACTGGGATTCGATCCTTCATGGGAATCACGGGTTACTATCATAGGTTCATTGAAGGGTTCTCCAGAATTTCTTATCCAATAACCTCACTTCAAAAGAAAGGAATTAAATTCATATGGTCTAATAAATTTCAAGAAATATTTGAAAAACTTAAGAACTTATTAACCACTACACCTATTCTGTGAATTGCATATCCATACAAATACTTCATAGTATGTACAGATGCCTTCCTAGAAGGGTTAGGTGGTGTGTTATTACAAGAGGATTATGTAATAAGCTATGAATCAAGAAAAGTTAAAATACATGAACATAATGCAACAAATGACTTAGAATTAGATGCTATAATACATGCATTAAAGATGTGGACACATTACTTAATAGGAAGAAAATTTACCTTAATGTTGGATAACATAAGCTTAAACTAATTTTTTGATCAACAAAACTTGAATTCACACCATGCAAGGTGGTTAGCCTTTTTCAGCAAGTATGATTTTGAAATTAAACATATTAAAGGCAAAGATAACAAAGTGGCAAGTTCCCTAAGTAGAAATGCCATTCCATATTGTTCAGCTGCTTTTGAAAGTTATAAAACAAATATCGAAGGTTTAATAAAAGAAGCATCTAAAAATGATGAAGAGTAATTAAAGATTAACGAACAATTGGAAACAAATGATAAGGGAAGTGATTCAGCTTATTCTATAAGCTCAAAAGACTTGTTAGTTTACAAAAATCGATTATACATACCAGATTCTGAAGAAGTTAAATGGTTAATTCTTAATGAACTACATAAGAAACCATGTTCTGGACATCTGGGATACCAAAATATGATAATGAAGCTAAGAAAAAGCTATTATTGGCCTAACATTAAGAATGATGTGGAAAATTACCTAGCTATGTGTATTGGATGTCAGTAAGTAAAAACTGAACATCAACATCCTACTGGGCTATTGCAACCCTTACCTATTCAAAAATGGAAAGGGGAGATAATAAGCATGGATTTTATAATGGGATCACCTAAAACAAATAAGCAACATGACTCAATAATGGTAGTTGTTGATAAGTTAAGTAAAGTTTCCCATTTCATACCTGTAAAGTCTACTAACAAAGTCATTAATATAGCTGACATTTTTATGAAAGAAATATTTCGGTTACATGGTATTCCAAAGGTTGTGATTTCTGATAGAGATGTAAAATTTACTCGTAAATTTTGGAAATCCTTGTTTAAGGGTATAGATACACAACTGAATTTTAGTACTGCTTATCATCCTAAAACAGATGGAAAAACCGAAAGAACTAATCAAGTGTTAGAAGATATGTTGCGAATGTATGTAATGGATCAACCAGGTAAATGGGAAGAGTATTTGCATTTAATAGAATTTGCTTATAATAATGGGTATCAAGCTTCATTGAAAATGAGTCCATTTGAAGTTTTGTATGGTCGGAAATGCTACACACCTATGTCTTGGGATAACCCTGCTGACAAGATTGTACTAGGACCAGACATGTTAAAACAAATGGAATAGATGGTAAAATAGGTGCAACAGAACTTAAACATTGCCCAAGATTAGTTAAAAAGTTATGCAGATTTAAAACGAACTCCAAGGAAGTCACAATGTTGGTGATCACGTATATCTAAAGGTAAATTCGAAGAAGAGTTCTTTGAGTTTGGGAAGATGTTCCAAACTAGAACCAAGGTATTATGGACCTTTTTAAGTGTTAGCTAAGATAGGGCCAGTAGCCTATCATCTTGCACTTCCACCTAATATAAAAATACACAATGTATTTCATGTTTCATTGTTAAAAAATATATGCAAGATGCTAATCATATAATTGACTGGAATGTGACTCAAGTAGAACCCAAGGGCAAGTTCCAGACCAAACCTTTGTGCATTCTAGATAGGAAGGAACGTATGCTCCGGAATCGAGCTATCATTCAAATAAAAGTGCAATGGAAGCACTTCATCCCTGAAGAGGCAACTTGGGAAAGGAGGATAAAATGCGAGAAGCATATCCCTCCATGTTCCAAAATGACAAAGGAAGCTCAGAATAAAAAGAACACCAAGGACAGTGTTAAGAATAAGGGGGGAAGAAATGTAATACCATCATGAGATTGCTTTTATTTTCATGTTTTGAAAATTATTTTTACTATGTAATGAGTTATGAAACTCAAAAACTCAAATGACATTTGCACAAAAAATCGTTTTTATTTATTTATTTAATTATTATATAAAGTAAATGACACTTGGAGAATTTAGCTACATGAAGGGACACCAACCATGGCACCAATGAACATGTGTAAGCAATCTAGAGTGATTTATATCAATCAAATCCAATCCGAAACTCAACAACTAGACAATATCCTAAATCATAAGGATTTAAGGATCTGATTGGAGATTTGATTGGGATGGCATAAAACTTGGTAAAAATCTATATATATGAGTGCACTGGAATAGAACATGTTGTCGGGTTGTGCATGAAGGAAATGATTGCTGATTCCATGTGTTGAGTGTTTTTCTATTTTATAAGTCCATCGTGAAAACTTGTTACGAACTCGAGGATTGAGTGTCACGGGGAAGTTACTTGTTGTTCTGGTGAATGGTTGGTGATCCATATTGGGGGTGGAGCAGAGAAAACCGTTGAGTTTTTGTCTCTGATGGTTGGGAGGAGCTGATTATCCAAGTAGTTATTTTCGACCTTTTTTTCAAGTAACTTTGAACTATAGGGGGTAGATTTTGCAGTGTTGTTTTACTTATAAATTTCAGATCTAGACTTTGTATAAGCATGAAGTCATTTGCACGTTGCTTATGTAGAAATAATAGATCAATGCTATGTGCAATTATGCTAAGAAGAAGCACAGGAAATAGATCTTGCTACTAAAAATTCTCACAAGCATACACAGGAAAAATTGAGAGAAGAAAAGAGATTGAATCACATGAATGAAGAGATGAATATTGGTGTGTATCCTTCCATTGAATAATTATGAATAATAGTGTACATAAATAGTACATCCCTCATAGGAAAATCGAATTGTATGGAAACAACTCATAAAGCTCAAAAAGGCTGACTTACCAAAATATAGCAAACCCCCATAGGTGGCTAAAGCACTTACCAAATCTATCAAGGACCTCACGAGTTGGAAAAAGCATGAGTGAGTTGTCAAGGAGATGGAAATAACATGCTAATCCTAGAAATGGAGAAAAACTAATGGAGGATGGGTTGGAAACAAGAGCTCCTAGTTTCCTAGTTGACTAGCTTTTATCTTATCCATAGAAAAGCAGGAAAAGCAAAAAAAGTAGAATAAAGCAAAATCTGCTATAAAGTCCTATATACTAATTCTGGATGGTCAAAAGGTGGTCAAGATCAACCCAAAATTGGAAATAAATCATTAAGATAGTGGGTGAATAATTAATCAAATAATGATTAATTATTTTATCCTAAGTTGTGAGTGGGTTTAATATATTCCTAACCCCCCTATAAGTATAACTTTATGATGGTATGAAAAAAAATATGGATGCATATAGGGCCCAGCAACAAGGATATGGTCACCCTTTAACAATTATTATGTCCATAAAAGTGAGGAAAGAGGCAAAACCACATGGGGAAAATCCTCCCTCAAGATAGGATAAGGCACAAATTTTGAAATATATCTTCACCATATCTTCATCTTCACTTTAATGAGCTGACCGAACTGCTTCTGGATGAAGGACTTGTTGAAGAAATCATGAACTCCATGATCATGCGCTGGAGTGTAGAATCTACAAGAAGGAAGAGGAGAGACTCCTTGTATCTCATCAACTAATGAAGTAGGAGCATTATCTGAATGCTTCTTTCTACTGTCAAACTCTGATCTGCAAACATAATCTGAAATGTAAAAGAGATATGTGCATACTCCTTTCCAAAGAGTACAAAAAATAAGGCAATTTATTTCACGCCCAATTCCCTGAATAGCTGCAAAATTGTGATGTGAATCACATGTAAATCTTCCAATCTGCTATAGCACCTGTATAGATCTGATATGAGGCTGATAAAACTCTTATATATCAAAAACATTAGCATATGGAACAGCAAGGAAAAAGTATTCAATGGCTCCATGAGGATATAGGGCTAGACTAGGAAAATTATGAGCAACTGGGGAAAACTGATAGGTGTAAAAATTTGAATGATGGATGGGCATAAGATTTGAACCATAAGTGTTTAGAATAGATCCAAACATGTTTAATATTATTACAAATATTACTAAGGACATGGATAACCAACCACTGAAAGTTAGGAAAGACTTCAAATCATGTAAGATAAATATCACTACATATGAGACCAATGAGGAATCAACTAGTGATCTTGGGATTTGTATAGGCTTTGGATTATTCAAAGTTATAGTAGATGGTATGGATGGTGGTATTATATGTGTCATGACATGCATATCAGCCTGCAAACAATCTTCTAAATTAGAATCCAAAGGATCACATATAAGCATATCAATAGAGTCATGGAAATACACTGGTAATGAATCCTCTATATGAAAGGAGGAAATAAGGAGATGTTCACAATCTTCAAGAAGGCTCTGTGTATTGATGCCAAGAAAAAAGGAGGATATGATGAAGCACATGAGATCAAGTAAGGTAAGTGGTATGACACAAATAAGGCTTGATGTGGCTAATCAAACATCCTGTAAGTCATTGGGTTGCGCACCATCAATGAGAGAGGTATGCAAGAGGTGTAAAGAATCTGGCACATATATTTTAGAATATAAGATAGGAGATTGAGAGAACAATGAATTGGTTATAGGATTATAATCAATATCAGCAGCAGCTCCATATGTTACTTCTTTTTCATCAATAGTATCACAAGAATAAAAATCACCTTCAAGAGACACAGAAAAAGATGGCTCTTCAATATTTGCTTCTTCATTGAAGGAGGAAGCATTCAAATCAATGAGGGTAGTAAGAACATGAAATGTATGAGAAACTTCTTAATCATGATCAAATTCATCAGAGAATATAGAGGCCAAGAAATATTGAGAGAGAGAACAAGAGGAGATGCTAGGTTTGCCCCATGCTTCATCTTCAATTTCCTGCAAACCAAAAGCTTTGTCCAAAATTTTCCAAAGATCAAATGGAAATTCAGCAGAATCTATGTTATGATATATATTTGGAGGCATTCCCAAACACATAATTCCATAAGCTATATCACAATTATTTATCCAATCAATCTTCTCTTCATAAGACTTTGGTTCACTCAATGCACCAATGGAGACATCAAAGAGACATTGCCTCTTCAAGTATGCACTCATCTTTGGCTTCCAATCAGCATAGTTGAAAGGAGATAGTAGAGGAACTTTTGAATCCATATTGAAGTTGTTGATATGATCTAAGAGATACTCTCTGCAACCTGCAAAACAAACTAGGAGAAAATCTTGTAAGATAGATAAGCTCTTCTTCAGAGAGGGATAGGAGACTGGAAGCGCTCCTCAACTCTGTAGAACTTGATCAACCTTGTAGATATGATACCATGTAAAAATAATATATCAACGCTATGTGCAATGATGCTAAGAAGAAGCACGGGAAATAGATCTTGCTACTAAGAATTATCACAAGCATACACAGGAAAAATTGAGAGAAGAAAAGAGACTAAATCACATGAATGAAAAGATGAATATTGGTGTGTATCCTTCCAGTGAATAATTATGAATAATAGTGTACATAAATAGTACATTCCTCATAGAAAAATCGAATTGTATGGAAACAACTCATAAAGCTCAAAAAGGTGGACTTACCAAAATATAGCAAACCCCCATAGGTGGCTAAAGCACTTACCAAATCTATCAAGGACCTCATGAGTTGGAAAAAGCATGAGTGATTTGTCAATGAGATGGAAATAACATGCTAATCCTTGAAAATGGAGAAAACTAATGGAGGATGGGTTGGAAACAATAGCTCCCAGTTTCCTAGTTGACTAGCTTTTATCTTATCCATAGCAAAGCAGGAAAAGCAAAAAAAGCAAAATAAAGCAGAATCTGCTATAAAGTCCTGTATACTAATTCTGGATGGTCAAAAGGTGGTCAATATCAACCTAGAATTGGAAATAAATCATTAAGCTAGTGGGTGAATAATTAATCAAATAATGATTAATTATTTTATCCTAAGTTGTGAGTGGGTTTAATATATTCCTACAGCTTATAATTTTTTGAATATTGAACTGTATGCATTTTGATTAAGGTGGAATCGTGTAATGATTTTCCAATTGAAAAGAGTTTGAAAAATCGTTTTACAAATGTTAACGATCCTTATGTTTTGATTTCCAAAACGTTGAGAGATTGGTGAGCTTTATAAAAGTTTAAACACAGTTTTGTTTTGCTTTAACCTGGATATGCGATTGTTTTCCAATACATTTATGGACATGCATATTTTATATTATAGTACTTTAAAATCTCATATTTTATCTAATTCAACCAATGATTTCATTGCCTGATCCGTCAAATTAACACAATCTATTTTTCCTTGCTTCATGTATATGTTTCACTCAATACCTCTACATACGATTTCTTTGTTTAAAATGTTAAAATACAATGTAATTGATGGATCTGTAGCATTTCAAAACGTTGCTTATGATTTCTTAGTTTCATTTGTAGAAATCAGTACCAATATACATAAGATTCCCTTATGACATGGTATACCTACTAAGTCCAATCTATTATGTATTTGATGGCTTTCTTTAAAAAATGGTGTTTTCATTTATGGATCTATAGAACTGTAACTCAGATCCATTGTGTATTCAGGCATAATTTGATGTTTTCTACACCTTGGATCTCTCATTTTAAAACTAGGATCTTGATCTCTAATGAATCTTATCTGTATTCTCGGTCTGGAAAGACCTCACTGTGTACACCTCTTACCCTGCGAGTAAATTAATATCTACGTATCTGACTTCCTCGCCTGCTTACGGTAATGATCCATAGAACTTATGTGTGCTCGAATCCAAATGATATGCATGTGATTTTTCCATGTCAGCATGCTTTATGATCAGTCGGTGGAAGTGTGTGTCACGTCACCACCCCTCATCCCAACGATGGAGAGGACGTGACCCACACACTGCTACTGTCCAACGAGAAAAATAACCCCAAGAACATAAAAACATAATTATTAAAATGCATTAAACATAAATATATATACATATGCATAGTGCATTCTACAGCGGAAGCGAAATTCATTCATTCCAAACATGTTCATATCAATTCCTAAAACAAATAGTTTGTATAGATTAAGCACAAGAATACTTATCTTGAAATGAAGTTGTCCCTCAACTAGCTATGTCGCTGCAACGTTCCACCCAGCCACAGGCCAGTGTGCTAATCAATTTCTCAGCATCACTGCCACCCTCGAGCTAGGCATGATTCCACAAGGCACTAGGGAACAACATGCTTACACATAGCCAAAACCATACATCCACATTCAAGCCAACTCACTATTGGGTTTCACAGACTGCTAACGAAACAGTCCAATTACATAGGGGTTCCTTGGACTTACTCATCCAAGGAAACACCATCATGCACTTCACAACAAAACACAATTGCTGGGTTGTAGAGAAACATTTGGCAACCACATGCATAAATGGAAGATCGGGAAAAACACCCAAGTGACCAAATCGACTCAGCAAATGTTTGATGGCATTCCCAAGGAAAAAAGAGCCTCTATTCACACCAAATCATGGTCTACCCTCCCAGCCACCAAAAATAACCAAAAAGGGTGGGTTTGCAACCCAACAGGCTGGTGTGAGACTGGTAAAGAGGGAAAAAACAACCCAGGATGAGCAATTGCATTTTCAAAAAATGTTCTTGTGCATTATGGAGGCAATTCGGCCACCATAAACCCCGGAATTGTAAATCCGAACTCAGAAAATGTCTCTGAGCATTGCCAAAACAAAAACAACCATCATTCGCTCCCAAATCAGGAGATCTTGGCTTCATAACCCCTAAGCAACACAAAAACAAATTTATAGGCATGGAACAATGAGTAAACATCAGAAATCATGAGGGAAAATGACCAGCAATCTCATCTGTGTGAGGAATACCAAAACGACCTCTTGAAACCCCCAAAACATGAATCACTGGTGCACATTCACTCAACAAAAATAAAAACAAGATTTCCCAACGATGGGAAAATGAAGAAAACAACACAAACGTGAGGGAGAATACCCCAGCTATCTCTAGTTGCATGAGGAAGAAACCGCATGGGTGAATAATGTCTTGGGAAGGCATTTCCAAGCATTTACTTTCCCAAGAAGATAAAAACATGTTTTTGAAAAATGGGTGACTTCCCAAATTCGAATGTGACCTCCATACCTTTCCCATCCCAAGGAAATAACTTCCTTCACCAACTTTAGATGACTGGGCATAAAAGACAAAAGGGGTGGTTGACAACTTTATGGTTTTACTCTTTGACATTTGGCTTTTCCCCATAATATGCTCAAGGTTTGAATAATTGCCCCTCCCTATTCCTTGTGAAATCATATCCCCATCTCTTTAACGTTGTGGCGCATAGCTAGTTGTGGTATTTTTATTGACTTTCATTTTACATGATGTCTCAAAACACATTGTGTATGGCTAGCACATAAACCATCGGCATCGATTTTAATGACTGACACATAAAACACTAAACCCATGGTGGGGCCTTTTCCTTGAGCTCCGCACCATGATTTAACACAATATTTACATCATATGCAATTTAATACCATGGGAGAAAAACCGGGGTGTTACAACATTGTTATCAACCCAAATGGCACTTCTCTGTCCGAGTGCCGATATTCCTTATGTTGGTACACAAAAGGACATCTTAGGATTGAAGTTTGCCAAAACACTATAGATGGGCATGACTTGGGATGCACTTACCTTTGAACCAGCTTGCCATATTATTTTTCTAAGTGTTGAGTTGCATACGCGACTATCTCCATTGCAACTCACGTACGTATGCGACTATTACCATTGACAACTCGTGTAATGTACGTGACTATCTACATTGCAACCAGCGTACATCAGTGTACGCAAGTTTCCTTTAAGCAACTCGCGTGTCATACATGAGTTTCCTATATCAATAGTTGTGTACATCTTGATTTGACCTTAAAAATATAAAACATGATTAATGGAAATTAGTTGGGCCCTAATCATTAACTATCCTAACTGTTTCAACCTCCTCAACCTTCGAAACCACTCTATTTCCCAAAGCATAAATAGAGGCCTTGGGGAGGGAATTAATCAATCAAGATTGGAGAGCAAAGTTATGCTGGTGGTATATCTTGAGAAGTCTTGGAGCAGCAGAACTCAAATTCCTTTGGTTGCAGAGGAGTCCTTGTCTCAGAAGCTGGGTTGTACTCTTATCTCATTCACTGATTGTTAATAAAGAGAATTCTTCTTTCAACATTGTGTTGAGTCTCTTTCATGTATCGTGGTTAATGAATATTCTTGATTATGTACTAGATATATTGTTTATCTAACCTCTTATATATACATGCATAAGATAGTACTTGGACAATTTGCTCTTTACAGGTGAAGGAGGTGCATCCCTAGAAGCCTTGGAGAGAAGAGGAATGGAAGAAGATCAAGCTTGGATCTACCGTCGGTAATCGGGTAAGTCAAGACTTTCTTCCTATTTCCTTTATGTTCTTTGTTAAAGCTGATTGTTTGCAAGGTTAGTAGTAAGTTGGTAACCCCAGACCCTAGGTTACAAGGGTGCTTAATCCTGAACAAAAAGCATGAGTCATTCCATTCCTTTTACATTTTTTTTACTGTATATGCTCTTGTTATAGGGAAATGTGTGGTTGATAATCGAATCCATTCTTCGATATAGTCATTTGTTAAAAATTCAGATCTAGAGGTGTGCGTTTAAACCTTGGGATTCGTCTAGATTATATCTGTTTGTTTGTTTTATTTATTTTCCTATCAATCATTGTCTGCCAGTGTGCCGAACTCTTCTAACAATCACCACCCACCAAAACTATCTCAAGTTCACGGGTGTGAAAAAAATATCTGTTTATTTTTGGGGTTAACCTACAGTTATTAACTAAATGACCTACCCAATATCTTCAATCATGGGATCTTCCCTTACGTGATCAATATATATATACCTGATTTTTTTATTTGAAATGTGTAGTTAAGGTAAGTTCCATAAATCATGGTTTCGATCCATTTTTTTGTTGCCACTTAATCATATCCTTGCAAACATTATGTAATCAAAAGTGATAAAGTAAATAGAGTGTTTAATACAATACATGAAATTACTAAATTATAGAAATACATTATATGAAGAGTTTAGACAAGTGCAATCGAAAGTGATAAAGTAAATAGAGTGTTTAGTACAATACATGGAATAAATGGAATGTATGGTTTAAATAAAGTTTGAGATGGTGACACAAGTAGGTTTAAGTTGTGACCGATCTATAAGTAATAAATTCAATAGGGTAAAATGTCATAGTTATAGCATATTTTGAATTAAAAACAATACTCGTGGAAAAGAAAACATAAGTTTTGCACATATAGAATGGTTCACTATTTAAAACCTAGCCTTTCCATACTATGGTAAATCAAGTTTGTAAATAATATATACACTATGTGTTTACAAAGTAAATGATATGGAGTTAGTAGACACGTGTCTTTGACCCCAGGTTAATAAAATTGTTTAATGAACAAAATAGTATAAGAATATATATATATATATATATATATATATATAAAGTTGCTTTATACTTGAGTAATTTAATTTATATGTTCTTGTTAATTAATGATGCTTAACTTATGAAGGATTTAATAAAAAATGTAATTTACTTTATAAAATGAATGCATATTGATATAAGAAAGAAAGCGGTTTATGTAATTGCTTAAAATGTGGTTATGTGACATTACTTATTTCATAAGTCTGAGATCATACAGTTTCTAATCTCTTCTTCTACTACTAAAAAGGAGGAAAGGAAATTGGTTTTTACATTATCCAAAATGTTAATATTTGTGGTTGTTATAGCTAAATATAAAAAAAAGTTTTGATTTTTTTTGCTTGGGAATATTTTATTCTTATCCTTAATATAAATATTTAGGGATTTTATATGTGGAGAAATGATTAAAGTGATTTGAGTTTTTATTATATGTGAAACAATGGTTAATAGAGTTTATATGTGGAACAATGCGAACAAGGATTCAAGGTTATTAAAAATAGGTCTGGGGGACATTGGAGATGAGATGAACATTTATTTTTTTCTCGGTAAGATTTTTGGAATCATTGGTTATTAATATTTTATAGTAGTTTGAACTAAGTAAGATAAAGAAAGATACTCATTTATGGAATATGAAAAAAATACATATAGAAGATGTGATTAACTAATTTATAGAATATGGAAAAATATTTAATTTTGATAGGTAATGGTATAAAAAGTAATGTTCCATGGTATTCTGACAATAATTACAAAGGAATTAGCCAACATACTTATTATATTTCAGTATATTATTTGATTTCCTGCCAATTTATCAAAAAACGTTTATATATTACAAGAAAAAATGACTGAGAATTTTATTGTTACATAAGGATACAATTAATTATTGGTTGATCAATATATCACCTTATAGGTAGAAGGTAGAAAACATGTTGAGATTGACATAAAACAAGGCCTACCAAACAAGATGCTTTTACACATATGTGATTTTAGATGGGTTCAAATTACTCTAAATTACTAGGATACTTTTTTTGAGTGTTGATTATGCCAACAATGGGTGCATCTCTAAGTTTTTTACCTGCATGCATGCTCCTCTTCAAAAAGGAACAAAGTAAATAAACCTCCAAATAAATCATGACAAGAGTGTCACCAACCACATCTAAATCAAAGAAACCAAGGAGGAAACCAGCAAAGCACAAAGGCTTGCTCAAACACACAGGAGGAGAAACACTCAACTCAATTGTATTCAGTAATATAGGTTACATATATAGTAAAGTGAAACCTAATCTAGATCCAATAAATGTGGATCAGATCCACCACTTTAAGAGCTTGTTGAACAAGAACAAATGAATATATAAAACACATGAAGATATTTCTGCATTAAATCTAATAGCCTCCTTAATGCAGAAATGGATTTTTGAAAACACCTAATTTCTTCCTAAGATCCTCAAAATGGATCCTTCCAACTAGTTTAGTAAACACATCAACAGTATTTTCACTTTTGTTACAATAGATGAGTTCAATTTCTTGAGACTCAATCTTTTCTCTAACAAAGTGATGTTGCAGCTCAATAATTTTAGATCTGGCATGATAGACTGGATTGTGTACCAGCTTAATTGAGCTCTGATTCTCACATTGGATTTTGGTAGCTTGTTTTTTTGTATTCCAACTTCTTCAAGAATGCGCCTCAACCAAATGGCTTCACAAGTAGCACTAGTTAATGCTTTGTATTCATCTTCTATGGATGACAAAGAAACAGTTGGTTGTTTCTTGCTGCTCCATGATATGACTCTCGAATCAATATTAAATGCATATCCAGAAGTGGATTTTCTGTCATAAGGATTTCCTGCCCAGTCAGAGTTAGAGTAACCTACCAACTGAACATCAGATACATCAGTATATAAAAGACCATAATCAACCATTCCTTTTAAATATTTTAGGACCTGCTTTGCAGCTTTCCAATGTGTTTCGCATGGCTTAGCCAAGAACTAACTAAGGATGCTAACAAAATATGATAGGCCTGGCATTGTAGTAGTGAGGTAGTTCATACTACCCACTAGTTGATGATACAAAGTACCATCAGCTTATTTAGATCCATCACTGTTGTATAATTTGAGATTTTGATCCAAAGGAGTGGATACAGATTTGCATTCACTCATTTGAAACCTGTCAAGTATATCCCTTGCATATTTGCTTTGAGTGATGAATGTTGTACTAGATTCTCTCCAAAAAGAAATGCCTAAACAATAATGTAAGTCACCTACGTCTTTCATTTCAAATTCCCGTGACAAATTACTTTTAATATCTGCAACTAATTGATATGCTCCACCTATAATGATAGGATCATCCACGTATAGGGATATCAAGCAAACATTTCCCTATTTATCTGATTATATATATAAACTTGAATCATTTTTACTTTTGAAAAATCCTTGTTGTTTGAAAAAGGTTTCAATCTTGATATACCATGATCTTGGAGCTTGTTTCAGTCCATAGATCGCTTTCTTTAACCTGCACACAAGTTGCTCATGTCCTTTCCGAACAAAACCTTCAGGCTACACTAAGTATACTTCCTCTTTTAAATCTCCATTTAAAAATGCAGATTTGACATCTAACTGGTGTATTCTCCAGTTATGTTTAGTAGCTAGTGTAACTAACAATCTGATAATGTTTAACTTAGTTACAGGTGCATATGTCTCTTCAAATTCAATCCCCTCTTGCTGAGAATAACCCTTTGCAACTAATATTGCCTTGAACTTGTCGTTACTACCATCTGCTTTAAGTTTAGATTTGAATAGCCATTTTGATCCTATGGGTACTTTATTTTTGGGTAATTCTACTAAATCCCAAGTTTTGTTTCTCATAATAGAATTATATTCTTCATTCATTGAACTTACCCATTCTTCCTTCTCTTTGGCTTGTTCATAATTTAATGGCTCTATGACATTCATTATACTAGTCATCAAGGCATAATCTCTAAACTTTACTAGAGGATGAGTTTGACGAGATGACCTTCTAGGTACTACAATACCTATTGGGGTTCTGTCCATAATTCTTCTGTCTTCTGCTGTTTCATCATCTGAGGCAGTATCGCTCATGCTTGATTCCTGTTCCTGAACTTGCTACTGTTCTTGCACCTGCTGTTGATCTTGCACTTTTTGAATAATTTTATCTATTCTAACATGCTTATATGGGATTAGTTAATCATTAGCATTATTCATCATGTTACACATATCTGTATTTTCATGAAATACAACATCTCTACTAGCAATCAATTGGTGTGAACTAGGATAAAAGAGTTTATATGTTTTGTGATCATCACAGTAACCAACAAAGATACATTCTATGGATTTTGCATCCAATTTCCTTCTGTCATCTTTAGGTATGTGTGCAAAATCCCTAGAACCAAAGATTCTTAAATGACTAATTACAGGTTTATAGCCACAAAATACTTCAAATGGGGTTTGAAGTTCTAGTTTGTTTGTTGGACTTCTATTCTTTAAGTACACAGTAGTGTTTATTGCCTCAGCCCAAAATCCATTTGAAATGTTCTTACCTTGGAGCATGCTACGAGCACATTACACCAATGTTCCGTTTTTCCTTTCAACAATACCATTTTACTGAGGTATTTCTGTGACTGTGAATTTTTGTTGGATTCCATTTTCTGTACAGTATCTTTTGAAAGCTCCAGAAGTGTACTCACCACCTTGGTTTGATCTAATGATTTTAATGTATTTACCTGTCTACTTCTCAACTTTGATTCTAAATTCCTTGAAGTATTTGAATACATCGCTTTTCCTTCTAATGAAGTAATCCCATGTGAACCTGGATCTTTCATCAACAAATATCAGAAAGTACCATGCACCACCAAGTGATATGGTCTGCATAGGTCCACATACATCAGTTTGTATTAGCTCAAGGAGTTTTGTCTGTCTCTTCTCTTCATGGTTAGGAAATTCATTTCGGTGTTGTTTCCCAAGTGCACAAGCATCACATTCAATATGATCATTTTTTATAATAGGAAGACCCTCAACCATCAATTTTTTCTGTAATAATACGAGATCATTCTGATTGAGGTGTCCATACCTTTGATGCCACAATTCAACATCTGAAATGGTTGATGCTGCTAGTGCCTGATGGTTTCCCTTGATTGCATCCATCTTGTATAATCCGCCAAGTCTGGATCATGTCGCTATTACCCTGTAATGATCTTGGACATCTTTCACATGGCACTTGTATTTATCAAATTCAACTTTCATATCATTATCGGTGATAGCAGAAATAGATATTAAGTTCTTTTTTATGCCAGGAACATACATCACATTATGTATCTGTTTGAACTGTCCATTAGGTAGGTTAACACTTATCACTCCATAACCTAGGACTTTGTGAGACCTGTTATCACCTAGATAGAAGTGTGTGCCATCAAACTTTTCATAATACTCATCATACCAATATTTATTACAGACATGTGGGCAGATGCACCTGAATCTATGAACCATGCATTTTCATCATCTGTCTCAGCAAACAAAGCATGCTCAGATATAAACATTCTTAGGTTTTTAAATCCATTTACATCCGAGGTGTATTTTCTAACATAATTTCCATTATATTTTCTATATATTTTATTGGAACCATTGTTTATCTTCTTAAAACAATCTCTAGCTATGTGGCCTGATTTTCCACAATAATGGCATACAACATCTTTATTAGCACTAGAGTCATTGCATGACATACCTCCGTGTCTTGCCCGAAACTTGCCTCTGTATGGATTCCAGTGATTACCTCTATGTGGGAATCTGCCTCTTGCCATCAACGCCTGATCTGAAGACTAAGATTTAGGCTCGTACATCTTCATCCTTTTTTCTTATTATATCAGGATTCCACCAAGCTCTGTAAATGTAGGAGGGGTCTGTTTTGTTGCAAGTGATGAGATGGATATTTTGTAATCTGGCAATAGACCCTTTAATGTGATAGATACCAGATCAATACTAGATACTTCTTCACCTATGTCACCAAGATTATCTCGAAGGTCTTTGATGCAAGAGAGATATTTATTCATAGTTTCATTCACAACCATATTGATAGATAATAATTTGATCTTTAAAAACAAAATTGTATTAGATTCAAATGTCTCATACAGACCTTTCATCTTGTCCCATGTGTCTTTGGATGTCTCCGAATTTCTGATGTGAGGTATGATGTTGTCTTTTATAGACATACGAATCAACACCTTTGCTTGGGTTTCCCTCAAGTTCCAATCCGAGAGAGACAACGGATCTGTAGGATTTTGTTCATCCCCTTTCACAATCGGCCACAAACTAAGAGCTTCAAGCACAGTAATCAGCTTGAATTTCCAATTTACATAATTTTCCCCATTTAATTTTGATGCTTCAGGAATATATAAATCGGGCATGACATATCTGCCATTTTCACAGATTTGAAAGGAAAATAATTTCACCCAAACAAGGAGAAAAAAATATTGTCTCACCTCTTTGACTGTTAATCAAGCAAGTATACCAGCACTCCTTCCTGGGTTACCTTCTGCACCGGTCCAAAATTGCTTTAAGGATGAGCTCTTCGGTGCTCTTTTTCTCTTCCTGATAGGCATCGTTCGACGCTCTGAGATTATTGGTGAAGGCACCGTCGACGCTCTTCCTTCTCATCCAGGTAGCACCGTCGGCGCCCAGTCCTCCTTCAACACACGCGCTGTCCAAAATAGAGGAGCAAAAAAAATTGACCACAAACAATTTACACATGAATTTGCCAACAATAATTTTTCCACTAGAAGAGAAAAAAAATAATTTACATCCTGGAATACTTTCAACATGAACACTGGCTGAATTTTAACCAAATAAATTAAGTCCAGACTTCTCACGATTATGAATTTTAATCACACTTCCCAATGTCTTTGTAAAGCGATGGAGAAAAAAAATTATATTACTTCATGAGGACTGGTAAAAAAAACAATTACACCAAAATATAAATCTAGTAGTGATTCTCCACACTGATTTCTCCTTAGCGATTTCTCCAAAACAATTTTTCCAAGCCAACAATTTCTCCATACCCAACACTTTGGCAGCTTGATTCTACGCACTCTCACAGCCAGGAGTGGCTTCCTTTAGTGCTCAGGATGGTTCCCTCAACCTCACACAGTAGTAGCCGTCAACTTGGCTCTAATACCAATTTAGGGAAACCAAGGAGGAAACCAGCAGAGCACAAAGGCTTGCTCAAACACACAGGAGGAGAAACACTCAACTCAATTGTATTCAGTAATAGAGGTTACATATATAGTAAAGTGAAACCTAATCTAGATCCAATAAATGTGGATTAGATCCACCAACTTAGGAGCTTGTTGAACAAGAGCAAACGAATATAGAAAACACATGAAGTATTTTTGCATTAAGTCTAACAATCTAATGATGCACAAAATCAATACAATGTCAATTAAGAAGATACTATTCCAAAGATTCCATAAATAGAGGACATTGCCTATCTAAAAGTGATGAATGAAGATACAAAAGATGGAATCAATCCATTGAAGGTACTTACACATGAATAGTGATATGGGGAATGATGAGATACATGAATATGAAATATTTGATTATGATAAGGAATGGTATAACATGAACCAATCCAAGACATCTATTTTGTTCTTCAAACAAAACCTTTCAAAATTTTCTTTTCCTTTAGTCATCATGGAACCTTCTTTCTTTAGGTGTGTGTTAAGAGTTTAACATGAAGAAAAGAAAAAAAATATAATCGAGGAATATTTATCATCAAATAAATATAACAAAATGTACATTAATCTATAATTTATTAAATATCCATTTGAAATAAGAAATCTCATCTTCCCAAATCTTATGCGATGGTATTGTTCATTTGTCAAATATAACATGTTTTCTTTCTTATAAATAACAAGTTACATATTTTTAAAAACCTTAAGAGAACCAAAGGCTTAAAAGCTCCATTGTTATATGGAAAATGTCTTGGAAGCCAAAATTTAACAAGGGATCATTGCAATGATAATTTCTTGCTCAATGCAGAGCTAACACATGACAGTTTAATAAAATAATAAAACATTGAGTAAATATGTAAATATATATTAAATATAATGTCAACCCTCATAAAAAATTGAACACACACATATATATTTATATTCCAATTAATTAATTTTTTTTAATGAAACTTTGACACTTAGAGAGAATATTAAAACTATATAAGTTCAATTGCAAAAATTGAACATTTGATGTAATCAAGGTATTCTAAAAAATATGCTCCAAATCATTTAATCTTTTTCTAAATCTAAATATAAGATGAATCTACCTTGATATAATAAAAAAACTTTACATTCTTAATAGATAATGTGTTAATGTGTTAGGAAGCTCATACTTTTAAACTAGAAACTAAAACTTTAAAAAAATAAAATAACAATAAAAAAATCCTTTGCAGGTCCTAACATGTAATGCTACTAGATTCATTTTTCAATGACTTTAAAAGAGTATCATTTAATTATACACAAAATAAATTATTTATGAATAATATTTTTTTATAAAAGTGAATAGTAAAATATTCAATAATGATATTAATAAATTCAATACAAAATAAAATATTTAATAATTATATTAATAAATAAAAAAATGCCATTATATAATAATTCACATAAATTTATATTTATATTTTTAATTATAAAGTAAAATATTTAATAATTATATTAACTAGCACAAAACATGGTTAGTTGGTGGGGCTTCATGGATTTGAGTCCATCGCCCTAGTTCAATTTCGTTGAAACATATTGTAGCTTGGATACCTACCATTCAAAGAGTAACGCCCATAGGCTCAACGAAGCAATTAAACATTAAATTAATTAATATATAATATAAACGTATATTATTTAACCAAGTGCTTCACTTAAGTTTATTCAAATATTAATTAAGATGCATTTAAGCATAACAAGATGTGTAAATGACCATAAAATTAATCATGGTTATCTTTTTGTTAGACTTAATTAATCTCGTTAATCCACTCAAAAAGATCCAAAATGAGATAATATCTAAATGCCTATGGACTTAATAAACTAAAAATATCATTATATGACCATTCACATAAATTGCGTCAACCAAAAAACAATGTAACCAAATTACTTTAAAAATGTTCTTACAAAACAATTTAACAAAAATCTATATCAAAATATAATTAGTGCCAAATTTATTTGTAAAAAATCAACTAAGTTATCTCTCATAAAATGTGTGAAACATATAATCACCTCAATATAAAATCACAACCTCAACATAAAATCACAAAAAAACTATATCACCTCAATATAAAATCACAAAAAAATTAGATTTTACTATGATGCCAAAATTATTTGTAAAAAATTAACTAAATTATCTCTCAAAATATATGGTCTCCTAAATATAAAATAAAATGAAACATTTTTTTTAAATTAAATTGTTTTATTATTTTTAAATTAATAGTCTATATCAAATTTATTTGTAAAAAACTAACTTATCTCTCTGGTTAAAATGTGAAAAACATATAATCTTTTGGATATAAGAATCACATAAATAAAATATGTGATTTAGATATTATCTGATTTAGTAAATATGTAAATATATATTAAATATAATGTCAACCCTCATAAAAAATTGAACACACACATATATATTTATATTCCAATTAATTAATTTTTTTTTATGAAACTTTGACACTTAGGGAGAATATTAAAACTATATAAGTTCAATTGCAAAAGTTGAAAATTTGATGTAATCAAGGTATTCTAAAAAATATGCTCCAAGTCATTTAATCTTTTTCTAAATCTAAATATAAGATGAATCTACCTTGGTATAATAATAAAAACTTTACATTCTTAATAGATAATGTGTTAATGTGTTAGGAAGCTCATACTTTTAAACTAGAAACTAAAACTTTAAAAAAATAAAATAACAATAAAAAAATCCTTTGCAGGTCCTAACATGTAATGCTACTAGATTCATTTTTCAATGACTTTAAAAGAGTATCATTTAATTATACACAAAATAAATTATTTATGAATAATATTTTTTTATAAAAGTGAATAGTAAAATATTACTTTAAAAATGTTCTTACAAAACAATTTAACAAAAATCTATATCAAAATATAATTAGTGCCAAATTTATTTGTAAAAATTCAACTAAGTTATCTCTCATAAAATGTGTGAAACATATAATCACCTCAATATAAAATCACAACCTCAACATAAAATCACAAAAAACTATACCACCTCAATATAAAATCACAAAAAAAAATATTTTACTATGATGCCAAAATTATTTGTAAAAAATTAACTAAACTATCTCTCAAAATATATGGTCTACTAAATATAAAATAAAATGAAACATTTTTTTTAAATTAAATTGTTTTATTATTTTTAAATTAATAATATATATCAAATTTATTTGTAAAAAACTAACTTATCTCTCTGATTAAAATGTGAAAAACATATAATCTTTTGAATATAAAAATCACATAAATAAAATATATGATTTAGATATTATCTGATTTAGTAAATATGTAAATATATATTAAATATAATGTCAACCCTCATAAAAAACTGAACACACACATATATATTTATATTCCAATTAATTAATTTTTTTTTATGAAACTTTGACACTTAGAGAATATTAAAACTATATAAGTTCAATTGAAAAAGTTGAAGATTTGATGTAATCAAGGTATTCTAAAAACTATGCTCCAAGTCATTTAAAATGGTCTCCTAAATATAAAATCACAAAAAAATTATATTTTACTATGATGCCAAAATTATTTGTAAAAAATTAACTAAATTATCTCTCAAAATATATGGTCTCCTAAATATAAAATAAAATGAAACATTTTTTTTTAAATTAAATTGTTTTATTATTTTCAAATTAATAATCTATATCAAATTTATTTGTAAAAAACTAACTTATCTCTCTGGTTAAAATGTGAAAAACATATAATCTTTTGAATATAAAAATCACATAAATAAAATATGTGATTTAGATATTATTTGATTTAGTAAATATGTAAATATATTGGTGATGTAATCGGAGAAGCCACAGTATCGAAATGATCAAGTCGACCTTTCGAATCCATATCAGGATCCATCATCAGGACACGTTCGAATGTGGAGAGAGTGAGGACTAAAGTTAAATACTGGAGCTGAGTGGGAAATCTATGGTCGGCCGCGGAGATTAGGGTTTGTTAGGTTAAAAAATAATAATAATTTTAATTTTATTTAATTTCAAGTGTGCGGTTTTTCGGAATGTTGATTTTACTTATTTTTCCGAGTTTTTAATTCTTTAAAAAATCAAATTAAAAACTTTGAAAAATAAGTAAAATCAACATTCCGAAAAACCGCACACTTGAAATTAAATAAAATTAAAATTATTATTATTTTTTAACCTAGGTGGTCTTTAAAAAATCAAATTAAAAACTTTGAAAAATAAGTAAAATCAACATTCCGAAAAACCGCACACTTGAAATTAAATAAAATTAAAATTATTATTATTTTTTAACCTAACAAACCCTAATCTCCGGGGGCGACCATAGATTTCCCACTCAGCTCCAGTATTTAACTTTAGTCCTCACTCTCTCCACATTCGAACGTGTCCTGATGATGGATCCTGATATGGATTCAAAACGTCGACTTGATCATTTCGATACTGTGGCTTCTCCGATTACATCACCAATAACCTATCACCACAGAAATTTAGCAACAGAGATGTAAATATATATTAAATATAATGTCAACCCTCATAAAAAATTGAACACACACATATATATTTATATTCCAATTAATTAATTTTTTTTTATGAAACTTTGACACTTAGAGAGAATATTAAAACTATATAAGTTCAATTGCAAAAGTTGAAAATTTGATGTAATCAAGGTATTCTAAAAAATATTGTTCAAGTCATTTAAAATGGTCTCCTAAATATAAAATCACAAAAAAATTATATTTTACTATGATGCCAAAATTATTTGTAAAAAATTAACTAAATTATCTCTCAAAATATATGGTCTCCTAAATATAAATTAAAATGAAAGATTTTTTTTTAAATTAAATTGTTTTATTATTTTTAAATTAATAATCTATATCAAATTTATTTGTAAAAAACTAACTTATCTCTCTGGTTAAAATGTGAAAAAGATATAATCTTTTGAATATAAAAATCACATAAATAAAATATGTGATTTAGATATTATCTAATTTAGTAAATATGTAAATATATATTAAATATAATGTCAATCTTCATAAAAAATTGAACACACATATATATTTATATTCCAATTAATTAATTTTTTTTTAATGAAACTTTGACACTTAGAGAGAATATTAAAACTATATAAGTTCAATTGCAAAAGTTGAAGATATGATGTAATCAAGGTATTCTAAAAAAAATATGCTCCAAGTCATTTAAAATGGTCTCCTAAATATAAAATCATAAAATCATATTTTGGAATGCCAAAGTGATTAAAAAAAAAATTGAATGAGTAACCATTTTTTATTAAAATAAGTTTGATTTGTAATTTCCGCCAACGAGAAATCACGTCAGGAGACCGGCTAAGCTGCATTTGTTCATAGATGTGACGAGGAAAGAGGTTGGAAGGCTCCATCATCATCAACCCACAATGGTATATATATGTATATATATCAACTGATAAATAAACAATGATATGTATATATTATATATAACAACTGATAAATAAACAATGATATGTATATATTATATATATAAATCAACTGATAAACACCACAGGTCAATACTATTATAAAAAAAGGAGCGTTTTGTGTAAATTAGGGCATGTGAACTTCGCACGTCTCCCTTTTTCTCATTTAAAAAGTCTTCAAAATCTCTTCAGATAATGTGGAGAATGATCAAATATCAATATGATATACGTTAATCAAACCTGCGCTTGTATTGTAACCTGCCCTTAGACACTTTTATAAGGAGTAGCGTGCAATGCCAGAATCGATCTTTTGACTTCAAAACCAGAAATATTCAATGCCTTCCAAAATCCGCATCGTATTTTGGGAATACTTTGCTATACAAAATACTAATGGATATGGTGTGGTTTTTTTAAAAAGGGTTGTGTGCCTTGACTTGCTATTGTTGGTTCAATCGACATAGCTTGTTTGTTTGGGATTGTATGTGGAGGATATCTGAAATCTTATGGCTAACATTTAGGGGATGGTTTGTTAAAATCAAATCAATCATTAAAAATGTCTTGCATTTTGTATACATATTTTTTGTTATATAATTTATAACATTCAATATGCCTCTATTATATAATGTACAAAAGAAAGTAGTTCCAAGTTCAATGTATATATTTATGAACATTCAATATGCCTCTATTATATAGCTAGACTCCATGGAAGAATTACATCCCATAATATTTGTGGGATAAATAGTTTTGTACCTCCCTTAAATATAAAGAATGGTAATAAGAGAGTTTACTACATTATGCGTGTGGGATAACTCATTTTTATAATTCGAGACTTATTTTTTCCTTCCTTGATAGATATAATCATTACACAACTAACAACACTACACAAGTCATCATTACATATTCCAACACTCCCCCTTGATGATGACTATGGAGAAAAATTACAAATGGAGGAAGATGGCATTGCATTTACACCCGCATTGATGACAACTTGCATAATTTCAAATAAGATGTGAATATGAACACACTTTTTCTTATGGATTCAATGAAGATAAAAACCACTTCTCACTAATCATAAAATTGCACATGAACCGAGATGTATGATGAACTCTTGCATAACACCACAATATTGTACAAAAACCTCAAATGGCCAATAAAATAGAAAATGTGGCTAGCAGTCAATCGTCATAATTGTGACACGATTGATTGTTGAAATATCTCTACAATACACCTCATAATGAATAGAAGACACCTAGATGGTTCTACTACATCAGAAATGTGTCACACACGAAGTCTTCACAACCAAATTGAAAGATGCAGAGCACTACAAAAGACCTCATCACGAATACAAGAACCCCATATGACCTATACATCGAAAAAATGTGACCTGCAAATAATATTGACTTTACAAAAAGAAGATGTCCGTTCATTTCATTACATTATTATAACGTCCCCGACCCTTCGACTGATGAAGAGGTTGCTACCAAGGCATTAACAATCCGGGCAACCAGCCCCATGAACATGTGCATTCATAAGAATTGAAATTGATAGAACATAAAACATGCTAAGATGCATAATTTATCATACACAGCAGAAGCAAACATACATTCATTCAAGCATTCAACAGGTTCATCATATTCATTAAACAATAAATATAAATACAAAGACAAAATGGTCAAGATTACTTATCTCATAAAGAACTCGTCCCGCAACCAACTACGTCGCTGCAACGTTCCACCCAACCATAGGCTAGCATGCTCCTAAATCTCTCAACAATGCTGCCACCCTCGAGTTGGGCGTGATTCCCCAAGGAATAGGGAACAAGCATGCTTACACATAGCCAAGGATACACAAAACACATCCAATCCAATGCAGTTGGTTTTATCAGGCCATCAACAAGACAACCAAGCCAACATGGTTAGGTTTATCATGCCATCAAGGAGCTGGGAAAGGCTAAATGCTAAGTTGGTGATCCCATTACAGAGCTAGGAACACCTACACCAGAACCAACCTTACTTCTAAGACAACCACACACACCCAACACAAGGATTCAGTCCCTTCTCTGCTACACAGTCCCTTGGGCCCTAACTTCCCTTCCAGTGCTATTTAGGGGTTGTGGAGAAGAAAGCCAGCCCTCTAGCTCTGTTTGTGTGGTTTCCAAGCACACCAAGTTTATCAAGCAAACCAAGCCCCCATCCCTGCTCCCAACACAGTCCGAAGACCAACCACTGCATACACGCAGTCACACAAGCGATTCACAGCTTGGGCAAGGAAAACAACTTTTGAGTCGTTCTTGGCCCTATCGTGGCCAAAACGACCCCAAAACAACCTACAGCAGTCCCAAAATGTAAAACAGACATAACCAGCAATGTGGGGAAACAACAGTCCGTTCTCAATAATGAAGCCACCGGGAAGACTTACACAGTCCGAGAATGGAAGAGAAAAGCCAGGTTCTCTGCTGGGCAGGGGAAAAACATATACACAAGCCACAAATCAGTAAGGAAAACTTACACACAGTCCCTGTACGTAAAAAAAATGGCTCTCCACAAGAAAAAAATCGTGGGTGATAGTGATCGAACGACCCCCAGCTTGCTGTGTGAGTAACAACAACGTAGAACCCAGTGCGTGAGAGAAGATTTACACCAGATCCCAAATACGAATGGAAACACACCAAATTCCTCTTTATGGAAAATGTGAATGACAATGGAAAACGGCTCCTTCTCCTCGCTGCGTGAGACCAAAAATAGGAAAGAATCCTGTGCGTGAGAATGAACAGAACTACCATCCCTGCGTGAGGATGAACCTACAATGGAGAGAATGGCGTAGTGGAGAGAGTGGAGAGTCCGCATGGAGTGATGGCGGTGGTGGTTTCCTTGCCAACGTGAGGGTCAACCTGTTGGTGGAGTGTGCATGTGGGCAAGGACTAACGGTCCTGCCACACTCCATTCCCCAGCCATAACTGCCCCAACTAACAGCAGAACTTTTAATGGTGGTAGTTGGATAAGACAAGGGAAGGTGAGCAAGTCAAAAGGGTTTAACAGCTGACACATGGCTTTTTCCCATAGGTTCAAAATTTAATAATCCCCCCCTCCCTTATCCTTGGGAAAATCATGCCCCTTTTCATTATGGTTGCAGTGAGCATCGCTGGTTGGGTCCATTTAATTAAAGATGCATATTTACATGATGACAAAACTTAATATATGATGTGTACCACGATAGACCATCGGCAACGATTTCGTTCGCTGAAACATAACATAACTAAATCGATGTTGGGGCTTTTGCCTTTAGCTCCACGCCACGATTATTTACAATATATGCATCATGTACATTTAATGCAATGGGGTCAAAACTGGGGTGTTACAATTATAACGGGAAGAAGGTGACATTATATGGTATTTTATTAGATTTCAGTGCTTCTTAATTATAACTTCGACATCTCGGATAAAGTGACAAAATGTTTCAACTTTGTTGTTAAGTATAAGCTAAAGAGAGAAACAATGTTGAATGACCAGAGATAACATGATCAATATGCTTAAGATATGAAGGAATGATAGAACCAAGCTATCCCCCAACTCTTCACAAAGGCCCCTGTGGAGAAAGTGAGATAAACATTTTAAAAAAAAATTCCAAGAGTAAAGCATACACTCATTATGATAAGCTCATAATGACAAGAAATATGACACGATATATGAAGGATAGAGAATATGAAATTGCTTTTAAGAAAACAAGGGTTAGCAAGAACATAGAGATATGTAGCAAAAATTGATGTAACAAAAATTGATGTACTTATAGGTTGGAAAATATAGCCATCAAGCAAGTAAATCTTTGACATTGGTTGGTTTCTCATTGTCACCATGATAAGATGCTAGAGAGACATGCCCCTAAAATGTCAAACCTCTTCCACACAAAAGAGTTACAAGTAAAATAGAAACAAGAGACACCAATGAATAAACTAAGAAACTAAAACCTAATGCAAAAGGGAAAAGAATCTAATGACAAAAACTAGAGATGAATAAAACTAAAAAATTTCACCAATGAAGAAACCCTGTAGCACCTTACCGATAGATTTGTAAATCCTGAGCAAAAACAAGAACAACAGTGTTTTCAATTTGATGTTTTCGCTTCGAAACTTGCTCCACACGCTTTCATGGTGGCCAGGGTGCGTAAAAGGGTGTGTGTGTATGCACCTCCTATCAGAGATATCTATCTATAGTCAAGCACAAATAAACACGATTAAAAAAGGTCAACCATGGTTTTAGAAACTTTTAAATAAATGAGAGACATTTTGTTTAATATTTCAAACATTAATTGTTTCAATACCATTTGATAGTGTCTTGAGGGTTTTTTGAGGAGAGAAAAAAAACAATACTCTTTCTGACTATTTCATTATTTTTGTAATGTATGTAGCACTAATTCAATATGTTGACCATATAAAGTTATAAACCCATTAGGGAATATGTCAAACACATGCATATCATCGGTAAAATAGATGAGGATATCGGGCAAGCAATCTGAGAGACGAATACTGATCCAAAACCATTCAAGTATTTTGTCATAGATGGTGCCGTGCCGTGCAATTTAGGATATCTAGCTTGACTTCAAACATGGACAAACTAATCCTCAGAAATACCTATCGATTTGTTAAAAAAACCATGGAATACTTTGCTATAAAAGGGCGTAAGTTTGGTACCAATATGTCTAAACACTTTTCCTCCTGAATCTGAAAGAATACAGAATCTACATCCTCGTCTTTATTCTTCTTCTTTACGCTTTGTTTAGATCGAAATAAATCGATAGACATGTACGCCACAATATCACTGGCGGCCTACAAGCAGGCTGCTGCCCAGAATCAAAATACTCAACAGAGCGGGGTTCTATTCCCACCACCCGAAGGCCCTTATTCTGCATATTTAGTTTTTCAACAGGACGAAGATGAACGCGAAGAGGACCAGGGTGGGTGCTGTTGGCCGGGATGCTGCAACCGGTTGAAAGAATTGCCTTTCCCTCAAGATAAATGCTTGAGCATTGAGTACACTACAAACAATGGAAACAATTCTATTACCGAAAGCAATAAAGAGTATTTTATTCCGGTTCTAGGCCAACCCATCTCCTCCAATCGCTACTACGTTATTCGAGCTGAACGCAAGCACAAAGGGTAAGCATTTCCGCTATTTATTACACTCTGTTTTCCCACATAAAATCCTGCATCCTTCTCTGCTGTGGTTATAGGTGACTTTGGTTTGATTTAAACCCTACCCCCCCCACAAAAAGAACCTGTTTTGATTTTGGTCCAAATCTCACCCCCGTATCACTTGTCGCTCTACTAAACAATCATTAGCATATTGGAAAATTGTGGTAGAAAGCTTGCTCTCGTTTACTATTTTAATTCTATACTGTTAAAGATTTTTTTTTGTTTGGCTGTTTACAGTGCCTAACAATATCCAGACTAGTCATATTATGTGGTGAAAGGGACTCATAAACTACAGTGAGAAGATTCCAACTTTTGTAGCTACGACTGTAGAGCATATATTATGATTGTAGATAAACATATATTTGTTAGAACTGAAGTTTTGATTAATATCCTTAGATCAGAAAATCACAATTG
>LPNX010727144.1:117604-138859 GCA_001517045.1 Pseudotsuga menziesii
CGTAGGAAGGGTTGGTCAGTTAGCCCTGACGATTTGCGTGGTAAACACGGCAGACTTGCATATGTTCGAGGCGAGAATGCTCATTTGAGGGCACAATTACCCCCTTTCAATTTTTCAATCTGGGAGAAAAGATCACCTATTGTTATAGTTGGTGAATGGTATTGCCCCTTTATCTTCATCAAGGAGCTGGGCAACAGTTTCGAGGATCCCAAAATTCAGCTTATGGAGACTCCTTTCTACAAGATGGAGCTAGAGAAATTTTGGGAGGAGATTTACAAAACTGAAGTCAGCACTGCAGGTAATGATATATTTGTTCAGACAACAATAAGAGTGGAAGAACCATTACTATTGGGAACTGAGGCAGTTGAAGAAACTAGAGATGATGATGGGAGTGTTTGGATGAAAGGGTTATTGCAGGAAAACGGAAAATTAAAGGGAGTGAGACTAAGCTGGCCCATCATTGCCAAAATGAGGGCAGATCAAGGTAGGCAAGGATCAGAAGCAACAGGCAGAGATGTGAGAGTGGATAAATTATTCAGTAACGCTGGGATTGAAAGAAAGTTTGTCTGTTATGTTGTAGTAGAGAGATATGTGTTGAAAAGAATGGATGGAAGTGTTGCTCTGACTTATTCGTTTAGGAATTGCAACCAGATGGAAGGGAAGTGGGAATAAAAATGCAAAATCAAATATATGGCAGCTTAAAGAGTACAATCTGCATCTCTTTGTGTGTAATATATATTTTACTACGGGAACCTGTAATTCCATAAGCCTGTTCATCTGGTGCATACTAGTTGTATTTTAGTCTTGAGTAATATAAATTATACCAGGTTTGTGTGTCCAGTTGAAACATTCTTAGGTCATTGTATTTCCTATTTCTGTCCAATACTCACTGGACTGTAATAAACTTTACATTTAAACAGGGCGAGCCTGCTGCAGAGTCATAATTGTAGTTGGATCTCAAAAGGCAACTGTCAATAAGTTAAGATCCAACTGTCAACAATGAGCTCATTGTAACAATCATTACTCTATACCTATCTGGCTAGGCTTAGCTATCTGGCTTGTAACCATCATTATTCTATAGCTATCTGGCTAAGATGACACAAGTTCTTGATTTAAAACTATTTATTTATACAGCTGATCTGGCCATAATGACACACGTTCTTGATTTTAAAATTGTTTAGTGGTGTATATTTTGTTTTTCCATTGATACCTCAATATTTTGTTTTGTTTCAGAATATCGCCCACCAAATTTTGGTATTTTCTTGTGTAGTCTGTTTGGTAGAAAATTAGCCATCCAAGAAATCGAAATGGAGAAATATATTGGTGATAGATCATATTTGGAGTTGCATAATGGGCTTTCACGTGTCATCCCCTTCACCGGCGCCCCGTGTAACAATCTGCATCTGAAGCCTAAGACATCAGTATTGTATTCTGGGAATGATGTGTTGTTTCTTAACCAACACCCTTCAGTCTACAATCCAGGTTAAGGTTAAAGCGTGATACATTTCACTAACACCCTCCAACCTACAATCCAAGGGTAAGGTTACTTTTAATCCCAGTTCCAGCAAAGGACGGACGCTACGCTGCAGACTCATGTCGTCGAGACTCAGATTATTGTAGTTTAATTTAGTTTTTTAAACATAAAATTTTTGGGTTGCTCATTTTTTCAATTTTTGGGTTGCGTATTTTTAGTACCATCCCTCATAAACCATGGCTTTATTTCTCGAATGTTGTTTTGACGTATTGTTGTATGTTTTACTTACTCTTATCCTTGTACATTGGCAACACAATGCTTTAATATGGATAGTCACATCAAATAATTAGCGGTTGATGCTATTGGTGCATCTTTTTGTAATGTTCATTGAATTTAAGGTTCAACGTTTCTGCAATTTTCTAATACATGCTTTATGTGTATTTGTAAATCTATGAGAGAATAGTGTTTTTTTATTAGATATTTTTGTGATTTTTTTCATTGTTTATTGTGTTTTGTTTTTTTATATATAAGGGTTTTGTGAACACTTATAACAAGTAAAAATACAATAAATTCATCATGTTTCTATACTTGGGTGAAACAAATAATTTTGAAAATAAACATTGCAAAAAACAAATCAAAAGCATTGGTGTTTGATTCCTATTTTGAGCCTATAATTAATGTAGTTTTAAAGATGGATGGCTTATTTTGATTATATTATTTTTTCCCATCTTGCTAGGGATTGTCTATTTGACTCTTTGGATATTTTATTAAACTATAGATACATATAGAAAGAATTATGAAAAGATGCATTATCATATTTTAGTGCTTTCCTAGAAGAACAAAGCATTGAATGGATGTTATCTTATGAAAATGAGTTAAACACACAATCATTATTGGATATGCATAATGTTATTGAAAAAATGTGTATTTGGAATGCATGTCCAAATCAACTTCAATGGATTTAGAACTAGATCAATGAGGGTTATGGGGATACATGTTTTGCATACATTGACTAGCCAGATGTCTCAAAATACAAATAAAAATTAGGTCAAAGAAACATACGAGTTACCTACATTTTAGTTCACATATAGGCAAACCCACATATGACATGTGGAAAATAATACTTGATGCCAATGATGGAAACATACAACATGCAAAATATGAATGTTAGGAGAACAAACAATTCCACTCAATTCAAGTTGTGACCAAAATGACTAAGCAGGGTCTTCAACATGTTATTGGATTCAAAAGAATTTATGGCAAAAGTTATTTTACAACAATTTTCCATTTGAAACAAAATCAATATGATCTAGGGTGATTTCATCACATAGTGTCATAGACCTTCGGTAATGCAATCTAACATAGTGATCCATTTGCATTGGTGTGCATAAACACATATATCACAAATGCTATATGCTAAATATACTGAACATTGAAAATTGGCAAAGGACATATTGTGCACTTTGTGTTTCCATATGAACAAGGACAAATAGATGGTGTATTGTTTTTTTTTCCTAGTTGCACTACATTTTGAATATAGAGCTATGCATATGGTTTGTTGTCATACTAATAGTTTTCTCTTAAATGGATTGAAAAAATAGGGCATAATAGAGATTTCGTATTATATAGTATTAATATGATGTGTTGCATTTTCAATACTAACCATTGGAATCACAACCCTGAATACAAATTAGTCGAAATAAAAAAAGATAAAGAAAATGGGGGTGAAGGAGGATTTCACATGAGTTTAGTGTCATTTTTCACTGAGGTGGCATGGGTGACGACATGGATTGACATGTACATAATGATGTGTTAGACAGGTTTAACATGTCACCCCGTGGTGTCCATGTCACACTCCTTCAGTTAATGAGGAACCATACCACTCAGCCTTGGGAGGGAACGCATCACCGATTTTCTCATTTACTGTAAGCAGTAAAACATCCTTGTAAAGGTGGTTTCAAAATGTTGCTCAAGGATGCACAATCAATAAAAAGTTGACATGCATCCTAGGAAGTTTTTGGCCCTACACATACTCATTTCATCCATCATGCACTTTACCCATGGACAATAAGTCGTGGCCATTGATCTTACCTTTTATCCAATGGTCATATCTGTGTCCGCCTGTTTTTATCCTCCACGCATATTGCTCATCTGTTATCAGCCATAACTATCGATACCATAAGATCTGATGCTCAGATATATGCTTTCCTCCAAAATTGACCCTAGGCAATCACCTGGTTGTGGGTTTGATGTGGTTGATGCACATCATGGATATGGCTCCTCTAGGTCATGCCTTCTACCCCCGTGGATCCTCCACATCACTCGTTAACATGGCATGGGTTGGGCCTACTAATTAATTTTGGCTCTTGTTGTTGATGTATTTGTAACTTCAGAATGTATTCATCTATGTATCTTATGTCTTGTAACCCGATGTTTATTTCGGGATGTATCTGATATACAATTAAGTCATGTTGTCATGCCCCGATGTTCCGATCGGGAGAATCTATAATGTAAACAAGTCATGTCAAGTCATAGTGGGTAACCCTCTGATTGTCTAAGGGTAAAATTCCCCACAGTTCCGGGCGCTAGGGTTATTAGACTCTCCTAGTAGAGGTCGGCCCTAATAGGGTTTTAGTCATGCCGGGATTAGTATAAATAGAGAGCCGGAGTCTCTATTTCATACACAACTCATACACACTCAAGTGTAGCGCATAGTTGAGGAAGGAGAGGACACTAGGGCTAGACAAGAAGAAGATTACTGCTGTCAGGAGTGCATCTTACTGTTTTGGGGTTTTACCTTTTGTGCTGATTCTATCTCTAAGGAAGTTGTGGGGTTTTCTCCTTTATGGTTTCCCCGAGGAAAAACACAGTGTTCATTGTCTCTTGTGTTTGATTGTTGTGCTTGTTATTCTCTCAGTTAAAGATCCTAATAATGTAGCAGCTTAATGTTGAAAAACTAACATGGTATCAGAGCTGACCTGAGAAGAAGACACTATGGAGCTGCAGGAACTAGGGCTTCCTAGTTTGTGGATCTCTCTCCACAGATTTTCAGTAAAAGTAAGGTGGAATAACTCTCCTCCTTAGGGTGCATATTTCTGTCGAAGCAGAATCCAATTCTGAGGGTTTTCAGTTTTGGACCTGTCACTACTGTCGGAAATTACAGCTTTTCACAAAAGAGGAATTTTTCAGTGAGCCCAGGCCTGGATTGATATCCTCCCCAAAATCAAAGTTAGGGACAAATTTCAAGACATTTGGGTGGACAGAACTTCGAAAAAGCAAAACCCTAATTTGCTCCTGAACTAGCTCTGCAGGATTTCAGCTCAAGTTTCAAATCCGACATCTTGACTTAGTAAGATCTAAAATATTTTGTATTTCCATTTGAGGTTCTCAGTTAATATGTCTCATCATACCAAGCTTGATGAAAATCTTAAGGGAGCTGATAACTTCCGAGCTTGGAAGTATATGATCTCCCTGGTCCTGAAAGAGAATGAGTTAGACTCCTACATCCATGAGGAGGTTCCAGTTCCAGAGGCAGATGAGGCTAAGGCCTTACATAAGAAGAAGTTGGTTGTGGCAAAGAGGATCATTGCTGATCCTATCAAGGATCACCTTATCCCACAGGTGTCCTCTCTGAAGACACCTAAAGCTATGTTTGATGCCCTAACCAAATTGTTTGAAGGGAAGAACATAAACCGGAAGATGACCTTGAGAAACCAACTGAAGAATGTGAAGATTCAGAATGAAGAAACAATCCAGTCTTACTTCACAAGAGTTTCTCAGATCAAGGAACAACTAGAAGCAGTTGATGAAGAAGTGTAAAATGTAGAGATTGTGATGACTACCTTGAATGGCCTTCCTAGGTCGTGGGATTCTTTCATCCAAGGAATTTGTGCTAGAAAGAAGTTAGTCAAGTTCAGCAGACTATGGGAAGAGTGCTCTCAAGAAGAAGCTCGGATAACAACTCGAGAAGGAAAGATGGGAAGTGAAGATTAAGCTCTCATGGTACACTCCAAGTCACACTCCAAGTCAACCAAAAGAAGATCTCAACACTTTAGAGGTAGGCACTTTCACAAAGATAACACTAGAAAAGATTTATCTAGGATCATATGTTATACATGTGATGAAGCAGGACATTATGCAAGGAATTGTCCTAAGAAACCAAAGCCAACAAAGAAAAGCAAAAAAAGAAGACATCATGCTCATGCTGCAGAGGATGATGAACCATCCAAGAAAAGATCCAGATATGAAAGTGAATATTCTTCAAGTGAGGATGAATATGTTTTGATCTCTGCTCTCACAGGTAACATTACTCATGGAAGTGATGATTGGCTTATAGACAGTGGAGCTTCCAAACACATGAATGGATTCAAGGAATCCTTTGTGAGACTGTCAGAACATGAATCACCTCACAAGGTGAAGCTAGGAGATGACTACCAATATCCAATAAAAGGTAGTGGGGAATCTTCCTATAAACTAGACTCTAGAAAGTCTCTAACAATGAAGTAAGTATTGTTTGTGCCAGGACTTAAGAAGAACCTCCTTTCCATATTAGCATTAGATGCAAAAGGAATGCGGGTTGCATTCATAGATGGTCAAGTCATCATGTGGCCAAAAGGAAAGACTATCGATGATGTGGTAGTGATTGGGGAACAAGAAGGAGGATTGTACAAATTGAAGGGCCATCCAGAACAAGCCTTGGTCCATGACATAGTACAACCAAGTGAACTTTGGCATAGAAGGCTTGCACATGTGCATTACAGAGCACTACCTATTGCAAGCAAAGCTGTTGAAGGTCTTCCAGAATTCCAAGCAAAACATGATGGGGTCTGCAAAGGATGTGCGAAAGGGAAGAATACAAAGAAGACATTTCCAAGTAGTGAAAGAAAAGCAAAAGGAATCTTGGAAATCATCCACTCCGATGTATGCGGTCCTATGTCATCAAACTCACTAACCGGGTATGCATATTATGTTTCTTTTATTGATGAATTTTCTAGGAAGACATGGGTTTACTTCATGAAGAACAAAGACGAAGTATTCAGGAAGTTTAAGGAATTCAAAGCCTTGATTGAGAACTAGACTGAAAAAAAGATCAAGACCATTCGATCAGATAATGGCGAAGAATTCACTTCAAATGAGTTCAAAGAGGTATGCAAAGAATCATGTATTAAGAGGGAGTTGTCCACTCCTTATAATCCACAACAGAATGGGGTTGTGGAACGGAAGAACAGAACTATCATGGAAGCTGCAAGAGCAATGCTTCATGATCAAGACCTTCCTATGCATCTTTGGGCAGAAGCTTCCAGAACAACAGTGTATGTACAGAACCATACTCCACATAGAGTACTCGAGAACAAGATTCCTAAAGAAGTATTCTCTGGCAAGAAACTAGAAGTCAGCCATCTCAAAATATTCAACTGTCCTGTGTACATACACATCCCAAGAGAGAAGAGAACAAAATTAGATCCTTCAGGAAAGAAGGGTATATTTGTGGGATACTTTGAAAGCTCGAAGGCTTACAGAATATATTTTCCAGGGTACAAGAAGATTGACATCAGCAGGGATGTGACATTTGATGAAGACACAGCTTACAACAAATCCAGAAAGAGACCTGCTAAAGAACCTGAAGAAGCAGAAGCAGAAGCACCCAGAATTCATGATACAACCATGAATGAAGAAGCTCAAGAAGAAGATCGAGAATTTGAAGAACCACAAAGACCTGTAGATCTACCTCTGGAGAAGAATCCTCATAAGAGGAAACTTGCTTGGGTATGAGAACTTATCCAAGGTGCAGAAAGATATGGGTCTCCAGAAGAGAATCACAGAAAAAGAAAGAGGACCAGATCCTCTTTCGAGTATGTAGCTTTACTATGTGATTTCATTGATAAAGAACCTCCAGTTATGAAGAAGCGGCAGAACGGAAAGAATGGAAGGATGCTATGATCGAAGAGTATCAGTCGATCATGAAGAATGATGTTTGGGATGTTGTCCCAAGACCAAAAGGGAAGTCAGTGGTATCTTCCAAATGGATCTACAAGATCAAGCATGCTGCAGACGGTAGCATTGAAAAATATAAGGCAAGATTTGTGGCTCGGGGTTTCTCTCAGAAAGAAGGAATAGATTATGAAGAAACCTTTGCACCTGTAGCCAGATACACTTCCATCATATCAGTACTTGCTCTGGCTATAGTGATGAAATGGAATATACACCAGATGGATGTCAAGACTGATTTCTTGAATGGTGTAGTGGAAAAGGAAGTGTATGTAGAACAACCACTTGGTTTTGAGACACATGATAGGGAGTCTCATGTGTGCAGATTGAAGAAAGCCTTGTACGGTTTGAAATAGGCACCCAGGACATGGTACGAAAGAATTAAAGATTTCTATCTAGTTTGGGCTTTACCAAAACTAAAACAAATTCCAACCTTTACTACAAGGTTGAAGATGGCAACCCAGTGATGCTTCTACTATATGTAGATGATCTATTTGTGATAGGTATGGATGGGTTGATTACTAATACAAAGAGAAAGCTTGCTGCCAAGTTTGAAATGAAGGACTTGGGTATGATGCATTATTTTCTAGGTATGGAGGTGTGGCAGAGTGCGGATAGAATCTTCCTTGGACAAGGGAAGTATGCAATAGAGATCCTGAAGAGGTTTGGGATGATGGACTGGAAGGATATGGCCACACCTATGGCATCGAACCTAAATCTATTGAGTGATGCTTCATCGGAGTCAGTTGATGCTATGATGTATCATCAGATCATTGGGTCTTTGATGTACCTAACGAACACGAGACCAGACATTTGCTTTGCTGTGAACACCTTGAGCCAGTTCTTGACAGATCTAAGAAATGTTCACTTGATTACTGCAAAGCATGTTCTGAGGTACCTGAGGGGTACAGTTGATTATGGGCTCAAGTACGAGGTGAATCAGAAGATTAACCTGGAGGGTTATGTTGATTCATATTGGGCAGGTAGTGCCATCGATAGGAAGAGCACTTCAGGGTGTTGCTTCAGTATGGGATCAGGTGTGATCTCTTGGTTCAATAGGAAGCAATCCTATGTGGCATTGAGTATAGCTGAAGCAGAGTATGTCGCAGCTTGTTCAGCTAGTTGTGACGCAGTATGGATGAGGAAGCTACTGTCTTATTTATTTGATCTCCAGTTAGATGCTACTTGTATACATTGTGACAACCACAGTTGTGTGAAGTTGTCATAGAATCCAGTGTTCCATGACAAGTCGAAGCATATCGAGATCAAGTATCACTATATCAGGGATATGGTGCAGAAGGGAGCAGTGAAGCTCCAGTATGTTGCAATGGAGGAATGGATAGATGATGTGTTGACAAAGCCATTGGCCAGGGTGAAGTTTGAGTACTTCAAGGAGAAGCTTGGTGTTCTCCAGATCGAGGTTTCCTCCAAGGGAAAATGATGAGTCCCATAGCCATTCTAACATGGTGAGAGGATTGGTTCCTTCCATGGTAAGATGTAAGGGTTGATCCATTATGTCATGGTGAGATGATTTGGTTCCTTCCATATCAGATGTGAGTACTAGCCATTCTGACGAGCAGGTTAGATGTAAGGGCTACCGCCATTCTGACGAGCAGGTCAGATGTTAGGGCAGAGCCTTTCTGTCATGGCTAAAGGATTAGGTTCCTCCCATGTTAGATGTGAGTGCTGGCCATTCTGTTGAGTAGGACAGATGTAAGGGCTACTACCACTCTCCAGGAGAGTGGAGGCACTTGGTCCGTTACCAGGTAGCTTAGTCTGGGACTGGGGGGAATTCTGACAAAGGTGTAGGATTTGGTTCCTACCAGGTCAAATGTGAGTGCATGCCTTTCTGAAGAGGGTGTAGGATTTGTTTCCTACTAGATCAGATGTGAGTGTTGTGCCTTTTTGACGAGTAGGTCAGATGTGAGTGCTGGCCATTTTGGTGTAGGATGAGCTCCTACACAGATATAAGGGCTACCTCCTTTCTGAAGAGTAGGTCAGATGTGAGTGCTGGCCATTCTGATGTGACTATAGGATTAGGTCCTATATGGTTAGATATAAGGGCTACTGCCTTTCTGACGAGGGTGTAGGATTTGGTTCCTACCAGGTGAGATGTGAGTGCTGGCCATTGTGACGAGTAGGTCAGATATAAAGGCTACCAAAGACCTACAAGGAGGTAGGCCTACAACCAACATGAAATAAGGCTGTCTCTGTAGAACTTCCTGTGACAAGAAGAATCATGAGATAGCACACATGATGATGACCAAATGTGATCCAGATCGAGCTATGATCTAGATCCAGTTATGATGACTCTGAGAGATCCAAATCGAGTGATGATCCAGATCCAGTCCAGTGATGATGATCCAGATTGAGTGATGAACCAGATCCAGTGATGATGATCGAGTATGATCCAGTGATGATGATCTAGATCGAGTGATGATCCAGATCTAGTCTAGTGATGATGATCTAGATCCAGTGATGATGATCCAGATCAAGCGATGATCCAGATCCAAAAAAGAAGATGGCATGAAGATGAAGAAGACTTGAATATGAAGCTGACAAGATGATCCAGTTGATGCAAACAAGAAGACCAGTGCTGAAAATTATGTCGAAAGAATACCTTCCTAGTTAAGAGGGAGTGTTGATATATTTGTAACTTCGGAATGTATTCATCTATGTATCTTATGTCTTGTAACCTGATGTTTATTCTGGGATGTATCTATTATGTAATTAAGTCATGTTGTCATGCCCTGATGTTTCGATCGGGAGAATCTATAATGTAAACAAGTCATGTCAAGTCATAGTGGGTAACCCTTCGATTGTCTAAGGGTTAAAGTCCCTGCAGTTTTGGGGCACTAGGGTTATTAGACTCTCCTAGAAGAGGTTGGCCCTAGTAGGTTTTTAGTCATGCTGGGATTAGTATAAATAGAGAGCTGGAGTCTCTATTTCGTACACAACTCATACACACTCAAGTGTAGCGCATAGTTGAGGAAGGAGAAGACACTGGGGCTAGACAAGAAGAAGATTACTGTTGTCGGGAGTGCATCTTATTGTTTTGGGGTTTTACCTTTTGTGTTGATTCTATCTCTGAGGAAGTTGTGGGGTTTTCTCCTTTAT
This sequence comes from Pseudotsuga menziesii, assembly GCA_001517045.1. Taxonomy (NCBI): domain Eukaryota; kingdom Viridiplantae; phylum Streptophyta; class Pinopsida; order Pinales; family Pinaceae; genus Pseudotsuga; species Pseudotsuga menziesii. The sequence continues at coordinate 128,184 of LPNX010727144.1, forward strand.
GGTTTCCCCGAGGAAAAACACTGTGTTCATTGTCTCTTGTGTTTGATTGATGTGCTTGTTATTCTCTCAGTTAAAGATCCTAATAATGCTAGCTTAGTGTTGAAAAACTAACAATCTGTTATTTAACATAACTGACTTCCATAAAATCATTCCACTGCAACTCTGAAATTTCATGATTTTCCTCAACTGGTCTACTTCTTCCATTGGTGAACCACAAATCTAACCTATGGCTTGGATAGAATACCATACAACAATTGAACCATGAGTTTCACATGGGATAATCTAACCTACAACTTGGATTTTTGTCTGTAATTCTACATTTCCAGAACATATAGCTACAATTTTTCAACCTAAATCTCTGACACCACTATGTCATGTCCCCCTCCCTCAACTTGACCAAGAAGAGGGGACATGAACTGATTCAGGCTCTCCAAATTTTTCCCAATAATCATTATTGCGATTTTCATCACAATAAAAATGTGTGCGGAAGGTGAAAAATAAAATACACCATAGAAATAAATATCTACACACACATCTAACATGTATATGCAAGTTCAATCATTACACGCGTATAACTAAATATCATTACACAACATAAAAAAATTACTTATCTTTAACAAGGAATATCCAAGCAACTGGTTGTGTAAGAGCGATTTTCCACCCAACCATAGCCACTTTGTCCAACATATACTATTTCTTCTCTTAGAGGCCACCCCTAAGTTGTTCTATGAGGCCACTAGGGAAAAGAAAACACCAACAAGATTATCTCTCTCAACTGACAACCCCTTATACTCACCCTGCATAGCCACAACTCATACATAGATCTCACTTAGCCATGACAACCTTGGTACCTCTTCCAAATTCCCCACACAACACAATTAAGGTATTCGACTTCACCAATCCACAATTCCCTTATTTAATCCAACCCTTAGAGTTCTTAGTTGTGTGTGTAGTAAGAGCCAAACATGTTGTATGTTGTTAGAGATCCTTCTATAGTGTTAACCATGGCTTCTCAAGCAAGCATTCATAGGAGGTAGAACTCAATGGGTAAGAGTTCCTAACGTGTGCAACCTCTATGCTCACTTAAAATCATCAATCCTCTCTTCCCCAAAATTAATCTTTGTCTCTAAATTTGAATCTCTAGATTCAACACGATTTGGTAATGGTCATGAACACTAGTTGGAAACTCTACGTAGTGTCATAATATGCATTAGAGAATGATAAAAATGGTGTTTACTCCAAGGGATAGGATATGATGGTGAAAACAAAACTTACATAGCTTTTGAACATAGAATAAAGGACTACTAATAGATGACATAACTCTCACAACACCCATGGTTTAATAACTACATGAAGTAACTTTTCCCACCAACCTCACACGTGCATTAAATGATTGGGTTAACAGTAAAAAGGGAAGTAATTGGTTGATTTAAATAACATGGAATATTTTTGGTTGATTTCTAAGGTCAACACATGGCAACATAGGATTTAGTTTCCCCATAGGCCCCTTTCCTCTTCCTCTCTAGTGGAATCATATACCCTCTCGTGCTCTTTACACAACCATCCTGGAAAATTTTATTAATTTCGAGCATATTATTTGCATAGATTTTGAATTGGCATGATAAGTCAATCGTATGGTCCAAATAAAATATATACATCATACATGCCTATCCATTCACTAGAAGAGCCTTGTCCTTGAGCACTGCGCTAGGAATTCATACTATCATAATTACATCATTTACATAATTTTGGTTAAATACATTCCAAGTCAAAATTGGGGTATTACAAACACCCCGATGCATTACTCCACTAATACTATTATTGTCACTGGGAGATCATTAGGGTGAAATTCCCTCATTAACTTACTAGCCAATGCACTTGTTGCAAACCTGACTACCTAATCCTTGACAGAAGCTACACCATATACCCTAATGTTCTTCTCCAATCCATACTTATCCTTCATTCTATTTGCTAGCTCCTTATATTTTTCCTTTCCTACAAGATACTTTGTTGGTTCTAGGCTTGTAGATGGTATACTCATAATCCATGCTATTAAGTCATTATCATAAAAAATTTCCCATTTAACTACAAAAATCCTCCATGAACACTTACTAAAATTTTCTTAACACATACATTGACCTCTTCACTACGACCAAAATGTGGTATCCTTACCAGGTTTCATATCTCCAACTTCTCCAACCCATCCCATTACAGTGGTTGAAGGATGCAAGCACCCCCATATGCATTTGGGACACTCCATAGATACTTCTTTTGTGCATATTCTAGGAATTTATCTCTGTCATTCAAATCATTGTCCACATGCTGGAGATTTAGTACCTTCCCAAGCATATCCCCATCTATAGAACTCCTTCCGGAATAATTGGCACTTCGAGTGGGTACTTAAAATCCTTAGTTAATGGCACCAGTTTCACATTTATCTTCCTTGGTGGTAAATACAATGGTAGGATGGACGATATACCAGACCTTCAAGCTTATGTATCATGACTTTTCTAGCTTCACACTTCAGGATTTATCTTATGATGCTACCTTTGGAGATGGAATCTTAGTCATGCTCTTTAACAATGCATAAGGTCATCATCTTTGTTTCTTAAATAAAGTCTCAATAATCACTTGGTAAACAATGAACTTAAACTCCATCTTTTCATGGTTTTTAATACCCCATAATCTTGTCTCATGACCACGTTAATTCTAGATTTAATGCATTTGACCATATCTTCCAGGGGATTTTCTCAATCATATAACATTTATTTCACTTCATACTATCAAATTTGTTCACACAACCCAATCTCGTCCAACATTTAATGTGGTTTCTTCATTGCGAGGTTGGATTTTCTGCCATTAATGTGCCTCTTTTCCTCACTTTTTATTTTCTTTCTCTCTTTCTCTTTTTATGGCATATCCTCATCACTATATACATTCCTACTTATCTTTGGTATACTCCTACCCGTATCCTACATGTAGACTCATATTCCATATGGTTCCCATTTCAACTATATTTGGCACCTAGATGTCAAAGCTATATTCATGCTTTATGCATGAATGTAAGGATGTCCCTATATAGTTTCAGTCGACTTCCATTGACTAAACCATTCATTAGTTCCCCATTCAACTTTTGTAGTTGCACAAGACCCCTTTCTCTCACATACTTATTCATGTATGCTTATAACCAATGCACTCTAAGCTTTCTGAGGTGTTTTAAGAACTTATTGTCATGGAGAAGGACTAAGTCTCATACTTGAGACTTCTTCTGTGTAATATGTCAACCATGCCATGCCTTTTCCCACTATTTTTGTACTTGTTGATAGAATCCTACAATAAATATGTCTTCTTCAAGCTTTAACCAATGTGATAATCTTTCCTTTACTTCTCTAGTGTTGTCATTTCTATGAAAGAAACAATCCTTAAACTTAGCACAATATGTTCCATGGGAATTACAACTTCCTAACCATAAACCAACTTGAAAGGTGTTTGGCATGTTAAATTTTTACAAGTACTACATGCGCACAACATTGTTGGAATCCTTATATCCCAATAATTTCTATTTACGTTGCATATTCTAGTTAACACATTTCCTAAAATCTTATTAAAATATTTGACAATTCGATTGTCCTAAGGATGATATGGTGTACTCTTTTGATGGTACATTTGAAACTTCTCAGTCATTTAGTCAATGGTCCTACTCAAGAAATGTGACCCTTGATCACCTATTAACACTGTAGGGAAACAAAACCTTGCAAACACATTTTTAAATAAGAATTTTAAAGCAGTTGCAAAGCTGCAATCTTTAACTAGCTCAGCCTCAACCCACCTGCATAGTGTCCTCCCGCAACATCATCATGAGCCTCTACTACAGTCATAGGTGATCTAGGAGAATATTCCATGATAGATCAGTGAAGAAGTATTCAAACAACATAACAAATCTTACAGTGTTAAATATCTTGTTAGCAGCTTTTCATCAAAGCTTGTTTTGCACAAAACAACCTCCAAATGCAGAAGTTATCAATGTTTGAAATTTCAGAGAAAAAAGTTTAAAATGGGTAAATTGGAAAAACAATTGTATAAGGTATAGTTTGATAAAAAAATTGTGGAGGCTATGGGCATCGAACCCAAGACCTCCATATCGCCCAAATCCTTCAAAAATATTTGCTAGCCATGATCCCCATCATTGGTTCTTAATAGTTTTAGGATGAGCTTTTATTTAAAGTTGAAGCAATTTTAATTTTGAAAGGGGGGGGGGGTCTAGGTATTAGCTCTCGACACCAAGGCCAACACCAAGACCCCCCTTGGAATCATATGTGATGTCATAAGGTGGAAGCCACAAATTCATGCCACATCATTTGTTAAACCATATATCGTATAAACTCTTTCCACCACCTATATCATAACTGCCGAACCATATGCTAAGGTATATGACACATAATCATAACCATATAATATATCCATATCACCATTCAACCAAAAGAGCATGGTAAGGGGAGAGGCCCAGGGGTTTGACTCCTAGAACTCTGCCCCATTACACTAGAGTTTTTACAATTAGGCCATGGCCTGATCGTTGCATAAAAAATGACATCAAATATTTAAAAATTTGATTCGAATCAGGGTTAAAGGAAGGGCACATGGATCCTCCACGTGCGTCATTAGCCACTAAAAAAACCACAAAAAATTGAACCGATAGGAATATTTTTGGACCATTTGTAGGAACAGATCCCGAGTAGTAGGTACACGGAATTTGTTTGCACAATTCTCGAGGTGGGAAAAGTACAGTCTGTACATATCTGTATAGTGCATGCAGAGGTTGTATCTTTTTAGGTGCCACAGGAGGCCTTAGGCAAACCTCGTCGAGTTATACTCACGTTTCTTGAAATTTCGAGAGGATTTAAATGGTGTTGTCTGTTTTTGCTTGTGACTGATAAAAACAAAAGTGGTTCTATAAACCCATTATTGTAAGCTTTAAAGTCTTAATAAAATCGTTCTTCTCATTGGAAGTAGCCTGGAGACGTATCTAAGAGGGTTGAACTCTGTTATAAGTTCTTGTCTATCAATTTCATGGTTTGTTTTCTGTTTAGTTGATTATGTGTGGATGTTTAAGTATTTAAATTGCAGTTTTAAAGCATGTTTATGAGTATTTAACATATAAATTTCACATGCAATTTTTGGTTAAAAAAGATACAAAAATTTTAGATCAAGTTTGGTATCAGATCTTAATAACCATTGCATTGTGATTTTATGTTAACATAATATAGGCTATAGTGTGGTGAAGGAGAGATTTTGAATATTTTGATCCAGATATTGGTTCAAGAAGAGAGAAAATGGCTTCACCAAAAGGAGAAGAAACTTCTTCTATCTCATCTGAAGGGGAATTTTGAAAGATTTCATGGGAATGAAAATGATGGTAGAGGAACTCTATCAAGATCAGAAGAAAGGCGAACAAGGAGGTCCATCTCATGATGAAGGTAAAAAAGAAGGAGGTGGTGAGGAACCTCCTAAAATTCCACCATCTTCTCCATCTTATCTTGATGGTTCATTACATTCTCCGTTTGAAAAACAAAAAGGAAATATTTATTTTAATGTGCCTCAAGAAAATATAGATACCAACTTTGAATTACCTATGCATAATGGAGATATTAATGCTAAGAAATTGGATAATTGGATCCGTCAAATTGAATTTTATTGTACAATTCAAAATTTTACTGAAGATAACACTCAAATTTAGTTAGCTTCTCTCTAACTTGGAGGGATTGCTCTCGTTTGGTGGGAGAGCATATCTCAAGAGGATCTTGCCGCAAAAGGTAAGATCATATCCTCTTGGTATGAGTTCACATCAAGATTAAAAAATAAGTTTTATCCATTAGGGTATATGCAACAAGCTATTATGGACTCGCATAATTTGAGGCAAGGTACGGGACAAAGTGTGCAAGACTTCACACAAGAATTTGGAAAAAAGAGCATTGGTACTTTGTATACCTCTCTACACCCAAGAAAATCTTATCAAGTATATAGGAGGATATTGCATAGTTATTTGTGTAAGATGATATTAATGTTTAATCCGACTAACCTTGATGAGGTATGTGTTCAAGCAACTCACATAGAGATGAAGGGGAAGAATACCAAAGAGAAATTTTCCAAGAAACCTTTCAAACCAGAGGGGAACAATTTTAAAGGTAAGGGGGAAGGTAAGAACATAGTTATTGTAAAGAAGGAAGGAGATTAACCTACATGTACTCATTGTCATAAGAAAGGTTGTGATGCTTCCAAATGTTGGAAACTTCATTTGAATCTCAATCCTAAGAAGTTTCAGAATAAAGATGACAAAAATACTACTGCAACAGCAATCCAACATGATTTGGGATCAGATTTTGGAGATGAAACTAAGGTGGTTGCTACAAGCATTGAAGGTAAAATTCCTTCTTGTTTTGTTTCAAGAAATGAACGTGTCATTGATGAAAGAAAGATTAGTGAGTTATTTAATATTAGAGTAATATCCAAACATTCAAAAATCGATACTCTTTTTTATAGTGGATCACAGGAAAACCTCATTTGAGAAGAAATTGTTAAGAGATTACAGTTGCAAACTAAGTTACACCCTAAACCATATCCACTTGGATGGGTATGTGATAATGCAAAATTAGAAGTTACAAAGCAATGTAGAGTTAGGTTTGCCATCACTTCTAGATTTCTTGATGAGGTAGATCTAGATGTGGTTTAGTTCGATATCTGTGGAATTGTGTTGGTTAGTCCATATCTGTATGATAGGAAGGATATATTTTACAAGGAAGATAACATTTATTAGCTCACAAGGATGGTATTGACTATATCATTCATGCACATTGCATGAAAACTTTCAAATTAAATGAAGAGCTTAATAAATGCAAATCAAATGAAGAGGTTAACAACCATGTTCATATCTCACCCCCCGACATTGGTTTATTCAATACATATCTTAAATAAGAACAATCAATATACATCTTAAAATGGGATACCAATAAATATTGTCTAAACTTTATAAGAACATGTATTATTGACAACCCTTCTCTTTCTATGGTTGTGTAGTTTGTTTCAGCTATAGATAGTTTTTTGCTATCAAAATCAATAGGGTGGTCTATATATCCTACTCATGGTTGTGTCAAAACTATTCCTAAAGTTATAGATGAAGTATCAACATGTACATGACGTTCCTTTCTCCAATATGGAAAAATGAATATTGGTACAATTATTGTTATGTAACCAAGTCCCATAAATAGCATAAAAAGAGCATAAACAGGAAACAAGAGAGTAATCCACACCTTAATAATGAATAATAGAGATAAATAGCAATCATATTCAAGGGAGGAACCTCCTTACACAATGTACTATGTACCCAAGACAAGACAATATACAATGCTTGCTCAAATGAAAATCTCTCTTTGCTATATATAGAAGACAAAGGTGTACACTAACAACTAACAGACCCAAGCCTAGATCAATAATATGTAATACACCACCATATAAGGGGTAAAGTTCCATGCTATAGGGAGAAATGTGCCCAACATTTAGGGCTTAACATGCTCCTCCCCTTCAGATAAGTGTTGTCCTCAACGCTCGAGTAGTTGTGGATGCATTTGCATGAAGGCATCATCTTCCCTTGTCGAATATGCAGCTTGTATGTTCTTCCACTTGGTGAGGTACTCAATAATATATTGATTTCATAGTTTTTTGGTCCTTGTTTCGATGATTTGGTCAGCTTCCTATATGATTTGTGCTTCTTCAAAACTCCACTTGATGGTGATGTTGATCTTCCTATAGTTTCATCTTGTTTTATGACATCATTGGGATTTGGAGAAATCCTTGTTGGTACTCTATGTGATCTGCCACTTCTTGAACAGTAGTTTTTTCTATCACTTCTTCGAACATTTTCTCCATTTCATTCTTTTCACCATAGGGGTATTTGTAAGGTCTGATGATAGAAGGAATGATTCCCTGGTTTAAGTTAATAGCATTGTCCAAATCTTGAATAGGTGGATGATTTATTGGAATATCTTCAAAGACCATGGAAGGCCATTTAAGAACCCTTTAGATATTCGGTTTGAATAGGAGCATTACATGTTTGAGTTGAAACAGGTCAATATTGTAACTCAGGATAGGAGGAGGCTCCATCATCGGTGGGGATGCACTGGAAGGAGCACTATACGAAGGAGTTACCATGGGAGGCTTGTGAGTGTAAGGTTAGACCACGAATGCGAGTGATCCAATAATTCCATCGGTGGCATGTGATACCCCTATCTGATCCTTCCAAGCGAAATCATCACTAGGAGAATCTAGCAAGATAGTATAAAGATAACCTAACTAGGCGTATATCAAGTCAAACTGTTGGTATTTGAGGATAGCCATATCCTCCGTCTACGGGAATTCGTGCGACATCCTTGGCAATGGCGGGGATGAGGGACTTCAGAAACCAGTCAAGGAATATCCTATCGTTTAACTTAATCTTGCACAAACTGTGTCATCTATGCCATTCATGGATGTGGTTCGTGATATGGTTAGCAGTGTTCTGGTGACAAGATGAAAGGATCTTGATGCATGTGTCGTATCTAATGGGAAACTGCAGAAACTACAAAAAGGTGTATGCTAGGGATTAAAAGGTGGAATGGGTACCATGTGCTTGATCAATGTACCACTTGGCCACAACACTAGTAAATATCCTATGTAGGAGACATCGACTTAATGAATTATCAGCTATAGAGTTGGACAAATACCACATATGAGAGGACATGACATGGTTTTTCGGATCTTCACCGACCTTCCCCTTGAATTTCAGGACATCCTAAGGAATTTTGGTAGCAATGGAGGTCTAGGTATAATCATGACGAATGAGACAATTGGTCAAACATGAAAGATATGGGAGATTAAGGCTAGCCATGAAGGGCAGGCTTGCGAAACCCGAGGATCCATGTGAATGTACAATCATGGGGGGTTCCCTAAAGGAGGGATCCCGATAGGTGGATTTCCAACAGGAGGTTTACTGGAATAATGGTTTCCCATCGAAAAATATCATATGTAAGGGTGTCCCATTACGACATGTCCAGTAGGTGGGTTTCTGACATATGGGTTTTCAGAAGGAGTGCTTTTAGAGGGTGGATTTCCCATTGGGGGGTTCCTAGTAGGTGGGTTCGCAGTAGGAGGGTGTCAGGTAAGCAAGTTACCAGAAGGGGGGTTCCTAGTAGGTAATGATCCACTACCAAAAGGAGGGATCTAAACGACCATGGGGCTGTGTGGAGGTGACAGATCTGATAGACAATGATCGACCTCAAAGTTGATTGCATCAAAAAGAGAGATCGAGGAAAGTGAATGATGTCGACTAGTGGTGTGATAAAATTGATATAAGGAACCAAACTATGGTGACTTCCCTTGAATTCTACGAGAATATTTCGTAGGAGAAATGGTGGCGGAGTGACATGTATGTGAAAAACAATTGATGAAAAAGGCTAAAAAATCCAACTACATATGTGTGTGTAGAAGGAGAGCTCTCAACAAAAGAAGCCCACTGGCCAACAACACACTCTAAAACTCTACTATGATCTCATGTCATAGTATGAAAGTGACAATAAATGTTTAGAAATCCAACAAGAAGTCACTACCTAAAACCAAAAAGACCCTCTAACCTATGAGGTATGATAGCATGCAAACACCTAGCTAAAGAGTTGGAATCCCTCACAAACTGTATCCTTTGCAAAGTGATGAAATACAAGCTAGACAATAGTACAGCCTGGAAGACTAATAATGGCTATGGGATATCCCCCTATCGAGTGGGATCTAGGGTAAAATATCCCTAGAAAAATGGCCGATAGGATACCCTAATCATGACATGTCTGAGTAGGTGAATCTACCACTTCTTCCTTTTTCTGTTGCACCAGCAATACAATGAGGTCAACGAATAGGTAGTATTTGGTACAAGATGGAGTGCAGTATTCCACAATGACTTCTAGAACCAGTCTTGCGACTTTAACCCTCCTAAGGGAGAGGATTACCCAACAAATTGGTTGTGACCGTGCCAACAAGTACTAGGGGATTTTGGTTCCGTAATAAACAACAACTATGTTTGATATGTAAAATAACAAATGGGGGATTATTTGGATGCCTACCCCTAGTTCCCTACCTAGCTACAATGTTCTTTTTGGTCTCCAAGTGGAGTTAAGTGTGTGTTGAGTTAGGTAAATTTTAAGCTCACTTTATATTAGGGTGTGTGTGTGTGTGCACAAGTGGTGTGAAAAAATCCACAATATATGCCAAAAAATAAATGACTAAGGGTGAATCCACGGACCTGGGTAACACTTTTTGGCAAGTGAATTTCGGCAAAAACAGAAAAACGCACCTCGGTCGAGGGCTTGTTAAGCCCTCGACCGAGCTCTTAATATCTCGACCGAGGGCTTGTTAAGCCCTCGACCGAGCTCTTAATATCTCGACCGAGGGCTTGTTAAGCCCTCGACCGAGGTCTTAATATCTCGACCGAGGGCTTGTTAAGCCCTCGACCGAGGTATCTAAATACCTCGGTCGAGGGCTTAAAAAAACAGACTTAGCCGTCATTCAAACAAATGGAAAATTTCCTGTGCCTTGCAGAGGTGTAAACCCTGCCATTCCTAGCACATAACTGAGCGGATTTGATACCGATAAATTCACCA
>LPNX010727144.1:138875-255862 GCA_001517045.1 Pseudotsuga menziesii
CTAAAAGTAAATGTTGAAATAGGAAGCTGAAATGAAAAACTGATTGGAAGAACTAGCTAAATGTTCATAAACAAACCATGCAATAACTAGTAAGCAACATGTTATTCATTAACTGCTACATGCAATCAGAAAAGCTAGTCATGCAAAGCAATCACTTAAACAATGTAAGCAAGCCGGAAAATGAGTCTAGAAGCTAACACTGTCATAAATCAATCAGTTGGTCAAATCAGTTCCAGGGTCTGAAGAAGGGGTTTGGAAGGTTGTAACTCAGTCACATAATGATTCAGTTTGAGGGACAAAAGCATTTTGGAGCGCACACTGCTCAGAAACAAGCATGGGATGAAAAAACCGAGAACCCGAGATAGAGCACCCTTATTGGGGCCACAAAAGCACTTTGGAGCACTCTTAACTAGGGAAAGGGAGCACGCTGGAGTTCCCTTATTAGGAAGACATGAGCGCTCTAGGTAAGATCAACCACAAAATAAAAATAAAAACCCAACCAAGGGCTAAGTCAATGATCTGAAGGTTGGGGGAGGTTGGTTTTGTAAGCTAGAGGTCTGCTACAAGGCTAGAAGAGTTAAAAAAAAAACATAAATAACATATCTAAACAAACAAACCGTATGCAAAAAACTACGACTAAGCAAAGTATTAACATTACCAAGGATCCATGAGGATTGATCTAGTATGGTCGCCAAACTATTGTGAGTGTTTTCACACCCACAAATGTGAAAATGGGAGTGCTATTGACTTAGGGTACCCAAGGCAAGAGCCATGCAAGAAATGATCTCTTGCAACTATTGTGTAAGAAAATGTGGTAAATACAAGTAAAAAGCATTAATTTCTAAACTATGCAAAATCAAACATAAGAAATTGTCCTAAATGCACATGCATGCAAGCCAAAAGGAAAAATGAATTTGGGTAACTTTAAAAGACAGTAACAGTAAATTTGGTTCACTTTTTACATGTGAGATTGTAAAACGTATGAAATCGAATTTTTTTTATTAATTAAATGTGGACAGTACATGAGTGGAGAATACCTCAAATAAGTGGGCCCTTGCAACCGATGGTGAGTGTTATTCTCTAATTTTCAAACAATCTGGTCTCCCACACAAGGTCACAATGATGTCGTATCTTAACTAGGTGGAAGGAATGAGAGGTAACTAAGGGTTACATGCTTCCATGGGAATCTCAATAGAGTAATAATGATTCAATGGAGAATATGAATGAGGTCCTCTGCCCTTGTATTTATAGGAATTTAGACCAATGTATAATTGCCCATGGTTTTTTATAATCCAAAAAATTGTTCTATGGTATTACATGTAACATGACCATAGGTTTTATGTGACACATGGTATTTTTCTACGATATTGGTATTTTCCCTCTTTATTATTATTATTGGATGCTTTTCCCCCTTTTTCTTTTTGTTTTTTGTATTTTGGGGAATATTTCTTATATTTTATGGAGAGAGAAATATTTTTCTTTCAATGTAGTAAAAAATATAAGTATTTAGATTGGTGGAGATCAAAACTAAGAAAAACAAATATAAATGTATGATGACTAAGGTTGTGAGCTAGTGGGCAATTTTTTGGTGTTAACTTAGATGATCTAGATACATCAACAACATAGATAAATAAATAGAGCAAGTATCAATTATATAAACGGGCTTAAATATTATAAAAAAAATAATGCATAGAACTCAAGACATAATAACTCTCTGCATTTCAAAACTTAACAATCAACTTTTTCTATGGTACTATATACTCTCTATAGCTAAAGGACAATCTTCACATATATAAATGACTAAGGTGATTGCAAAATATTCTGGAATATACTAAGGAATATGTTAGTCATAACCCACTCTTACAAAAGGGCGTGTGCCTTTAGAGACATGAGCAAAAGGTTAGAAATAACAGGTGTAGATAATGTATAAGATGACTCCTTAACCTTTACATACCTGTGCTTCAACCATCCCCTCTCATCATGACTCGATTATGCTCTCCTCTCCTAACTTGCTCGATCACATTCAGAAGCCTCTACAAATTGCTCCACCTAGAGAATATGCCAAAACAGTTGTGTCAAATTCTTTGGTAGGAGGCGTTGTGTAGTTTGATATTAACGATGCACCAATTTTATTATATTATTATATCTAATCTTGCACAACGTTTTGAGCATTGTGTGCATGGGTTTCCAATGGGAGAACTTTGGGGATAGAGACAGAGATCCACAAAGCCCCCACAAACTATTGGGTTCATGTCCAACAATTCTATTTCAGATGCATTACCTCCACTGTCTTTCTCTCTATTTTCACATTATTCTTCTACCTGCTATTTATGTCTTTGCTTTATTCCTTTTCTTTATGTGTTTCTATGTGTTTGTGGCAGGTAATTCTGGTTGTGGTTGTTGAACAACAAGATAAGAAAATCCAGCAGGCTAAAGAGACAGCAAAATGGAAGCAACTTCATATGTTCCTCTACGCCCTACAATGGCAACGACAAATATGAAGAGAGGACATTACAGTCCAGCAAGAACAATGACAAAGATTTTTGAGACAACAACTTGCAAAGAGAGATGAGGAATATGAGACTGAGATTTCTAAAGTTCGGCAACAATTACAGGAAGCTGAGGAGAGATTGAAAAGAGAAATTTCAGAGAAAGATGAGATTGCAGAGCCGTGGTTTTGGATAAAAACCTCTAGAAACTATTGTTTTGCAGTTGAGAGATAAAATTAAGGCCATATCGGCAAAATTTGAGGCAGTACGTAAATCTTTGGAATCAGAAAAGTATGGGCTTTTGTCACAGATTGTAGCAGCACAAAAGGAGACTGGGGATATCTCTAAAGAAAATCTAATTGCAGAGCAAACATGGAATGTCGATAAGAAAAATCTTTTGTCTCAAGTGGAAAGGAAACACAAGCAAAAAATTGCAGATATGGCAATGCAGAATGAAAGGGTTTTACTTGTAAATCTTGAGTTGGAATCTCAATTGACTGATTACGAGGAAAGGAATGGAGAAATAATTGAAAATTTTGAAGACGAAAGAAATTTGTGGAATGTAGAAAAACAAAATTTACAAGGAAATGCTATAGAGCTTCAAATAAATATTGACTCGATGGTGAGTGAAAGGGGATTGCTCTGCCATAAAAATTGAGAGTTGAGCACTGAAGCATTGAATGAAAGTAAAGGAAGACTAGCTCAACTGGAAGATGAGAGGGCGCAAAATGAGACGGTTCTACAACAATGTAGAACAGAAAATACCGATTTCCAAGCCGACTGGAATGATTCCAAGAGAAGGGTTCAGGATCTACTCAGAAAACATGAAGAGGACATGCATTTGTGGGATGCTGAAAAGAGTAATTTGCAAGAGATTGTTGCAGAGCTGAAAACAAAACGCGACTTGATGGTTACTGAAATGGGATCACTTACCCAAAAGAAAAGAGAAGAGAGCTAACAGTTGAGGTGGAGTCCCTCGTGTATCAAATGAATGCATTGGAATCTGAGCTGAATGCATCCAAGAAGAGATCTCTTTTCTTTTGGGTCCCTCGTGTATCAAATAGAATTCTCTCTTTCTCATCCCACAAATGCCTGTCTTCTTCACCTTTTTCCATTTCCATTTGCAATTGGGTTTATTTATGTTAGGTTTTTCTTAGGTATTCAATCGACAGCTAAATAATAGTTAAAGATATAATAGGAAAAATGGTACGAATGTTGAGTGGGCATTGAAAAGGAGGGAAACATTCAAATGAACGTTGATTAAAACATTCTAGGTTCTTACAACTTATTTTTGTCTTTGAGCATTTCTATGAATTTGGATATATTTGCTATTTGTTATTTCTTTACTATACTGTTATACCTATATGGGTGTTTATTCATACAATGGGCATTCTCAAATATAAATTGAACCAGTAGATGGGTGAATCTATTATCAAAAGTCTTATGAAGACGGTTTTTTATTTTTATTTTTTATGGTTAAACAAACGTTATGGCTTGATTCCTAAATATAATGATCACCTCATGTTGAATGTTATTCTTCAAGGTTCCAAACAAGAGATCTAACAAATTATATTCTAAAATATTGTTCACTATGAGACTTAGCTGCTGAAATTGCTTGATGTGTTCTGTAACCGACCTTTTCGCTTGAGATCCTTCATCAATTCCTTCAAGTCTTGAAGAACTTATTTTCTAGCCATCGCTTTGAGTTCCTCTTTATTGTCCATCCTTTTGAGATCCTCTTTACTAGCCATCCCTTTGAGATCCTCTTTAGTATCCATTCCCTTGAGATCCTCTTTACTAGCCATCATATTTTCCAATTTAACTAAGTTATCCATTTTCACATTTCTTTTAATCATATCTTCCAACTTGGACACTCTAAAAGATATGTCTTCCATTTCATCGTATGTTAGGGATGAGTCCTCTGGGGGTTTGATTGGAGTGTGATTCTTTCCACTTCCTTTTGGTGGAATGTTTAACAATAAATATATATTACACCCTAGGGTTTACCACAAATAGATCCTTCTACTCAAATCTAATCAAATGCAAAATGACGTACCTTTTTGAAACCCTGATTAGAAGAATGTTTTATGGTCAACTTATAACTGATGTAAAATTTAAATTTTTGACTCCTATGGGTCTGCAACTTCTACTTGTGGTACCCTGATGTGTCTTATTTCCAATGCCGTAGGTTAGACCTAATTTGTATGTGCTAAAAAAACGTTATTGCAAATATCCCAAAGATTCTTACTTTTGTCCTATCTAGAAGATCGAATTTTTCCAGTATACCACGTGTCCAATATTTTGTTTCTATAGCTTAAAATTATACCACATATACCCTATCCCATCTTCTTTCTAATGCAACTGGTCTCACTCAATTTCAATCATGGATTCCTTATATCTGACCTTTTCCCCTAGAATACCTATTTCAAACCGTAATCGAAAGACTATTTTAGAGTCGACTTGTAACTTAGATAAAATTTGAATTTCGACTCCTCTTGGTATGAAACTTCATCATGTGGTACCTTTTTGTGTCCTCTTTCCAATTCTGCAATTCTAACCTAATTTGGATGTTCCAAAAAAACAATTATTGCAAATATTCCAAAACTTCTTATTTTTGGCCTATCCAAAAGATCTAACTTGTACCATATGCCACATGTCCAATATTTTGTTTCTGCAGCTGAAACTTCTACCACAGATACCCTGGTCCATATTCTTTCCGATTCAAATAGTCTCACTCAATTTCGATCTCAGATGCCTCAAATATGAACTTTTCTCTCTAGAACACCTGTTTTAGACTAGGTTTTGGACCAGTTAAAAATGCTAGATTCCTACACAACTATCTCTGAAACTGTAATGGGTCAGGATATGAATTTTGGACTGGAGATATCTCGACATGTTTTGGAAGTGGGTTTTTAACCTGGATCTCTGAATCTTTTTAGAAAAAAAAAATGTATAAAAAATTCCATGATGGCTCGTTTTGCAGAAGCCAGTCCTGAGGAAAGAGCTTTGGTACCAAATGTTATGCAACCAAGTCCCAGAAATAGCATAAAAAGAGAATAAATAGACAAGAAGAGAGTAATCCATGCCTCAATAACGAATAATATAGATAAATACAATTTTTGTTTGACGGAGGAACCTCCTTACACATTGTACTGTGCACCCAAGACATGACAATATACAATGCTTTCTCAAATGAAAATATCTCATTCCTATATATAGGAGACAAAGGTGTATAATACCAATTAATAGACCCAATCTTACATCAATAATATGTAATACACCACCATATAGGGGGTAAAGTTCCACGCTATAGGGGGGACTATGTCCAACATTTAGGGCTTAACAGTTACCATCTTTTCTTTTAAAGTACCCAAACTCTTTTGGCACTCCTCATTCCACTGATATTTACCATCCTTTTTCAACATCTTCTCCATAGGTGTTGTGGTTTGTTCATACCCCTTAATAATTTTTCCATAGTACCTTGTGTGACTTAATGTTGTCCTTATTTGTCACACTAAGGTAGGTGGTGGCAAATATACAATAATAACAATCTTCATAGGATCCATTAAAAGGATCAATGTGCATATGACATGTCTTAATAGAATACCAAAAGGATAAAAAAAAATCATTTATTTAAGTTCAAAGATATTTCATATTGTCTACGTCTATTCAACATTGGTTTTGACTTCTCAATATGATTTTTTAACAAGCCAAAGGTTGTCCAATCATCGAATTATGCTTCTAAAACCTTGTGAACAACTTCTTTGAAAGTTGTGACAACTTCCTTAGAGAAAATAGTAGGGAAATTATTCAACCCAAGTGGCATTACTGTATATTGGAAACATCCCCACTTTGTAGAAAATGTAATCTTATGTATATCTTCCTTAGCAATTTTAATTTGATAGTATCCAAAGAATCCATCACTAAAGGAATAAGCTTATTAACCTCCAACATTCTCTAATACCTCATCTATAGAAGGGGTAGGGAGTGGATAATGTAATCATACATCATTCAACTTTCTTAAGTTGACATAAATCCTACCTTCCCGTACTTTGTTATCCTGAACTACCATAGGGCTAATCCACACTGATTCCTCCACAAGTTCAAAGATTCTTGCATCTAACAATCTGACAATCTCATCCTTCACATTTTCTTTACTTATCTTGGATTCAATCTATAAGGTCTCTATTTAATAAGCTTCACATTGGGCTTAAGTGGTATCTTCATTTCTTCCAAGTTACCAACAACACCCTTCATTTCTTAAAAGTTAGTATGGAATAGGTACTAATACTTATGTAACAAACTAGTGATTTTAGGAATGGTGTCATCATCTCAATAATCCCCTATATTAGCACACTTTGGTTTCTTTTCTAAATCAATATTGACTTTTCTTGTCTTTAAACGCATCACAAACCTTGCAAATTCTATTTTATGCCTTGCTATGTCACGATGACCTTTCGACTTGGGTATATGTAGGTTCCTAGGATCTTCAATCTCTTAGTCCTAGTAATATTAAAGCAATCATTCCAATTCCTATTGAAATGTTGTAGCCAAGTTTGGCATGTTGTATCCCGATAAAGGTATTTCTTCAAAAATATTGTTCTTCGCAACTTCTAGGAATGCATCCAATATTGGATTGTCATCTTCAAAGCTAAAAGTCATTTTAAATTTCATGATCATATCCTGCCAATGTGTGCTTCCACTTCACAGTTCCAACTCTATATAATAGTTTCTTGGTATAGTATCTAATGTGTGAATAAACATGTGTACCCATTCTGGATTACGTATAGTCCTACATGTTGTTGTATATTCCATTACACGTTCTATAGGGCTATAAAACCCATTATACTTTACCTTAACAAATTCAAGTCCCTCCCCAAAACTAATTTCTAAACACTCTTTACACTATGACCATCCATATATATTATTCTTATGAGTATTCCACCATCTTGTTTGGGTAGACTTCAGGGCTACATCTAAATCCAATACCCTATGTTGTTATGGAACTTGCATTTCAAATTTAGAAATAGAGTATATATTTTTTAAACCATCATACCCAGGTAGATTAATTACCTCTGTTCCAATACAACACACTGATTTCATGATACGATCACACCTCCTCATGGAAACTTCATGCAACCTATTTTTCCAATTTTCTGTTCTTTCATCTCAATCTAATGCACATGAACTTATATTAAGCCAATTGATATATCCATCTACTATAGGGTTGAAATAATCATCTTTCATTGAGGTCATTTTGTAAATATTTTTGAACTCCTGAGAATCATGCTGCTCTCTCATAGGTTCGACATATTGGTGACCTTCCAAAGGATACGAGGGTGCAATAACCCTATTTTCCTCCCTTTCAAATGTCATCAGTGTCTTCTTCAAATCGATAATGGAATGATTATCTAGGCCTAATCTATTCCAAGTAATGTCGAATAAGGGTTGGTGTCATCTATTATCTCAATTACTTCAAAATTTGCATAGTTGTGCAATCTGTCCACATTGACATGTACCCCTACCAATATACCTAATGGGACTACTTTCTCATTATTCACTAGTGTTAATTTCACCGTCGACCACACAATATTGGGTTTTCCCATATTTTCCCATGTCTTCTTAGTGATTGCATTTACATTTTATCCTAAATACAAATTAAAAAAACATTCATAATCCCCAACCTAAGCACTAAATTGGAGTTCCCTACTCGTTTCCCTTTCCTTTTGTAATTGGTTTACAATCATTTCTTTTACATGATCTACCACTTTTCATTCAGAATGATCAATCAAATTTTGAAGCTCATTTAATGCATTTTCATCCTTAAATAGATACAAACAACTATGGAAGCAAATATTTAAGATAGCTACTTTCCTTAGAGATCTGTTTGGAACTTAATTATCATATATTGGAGTCATATCATATGTTGGAAATGTATCATACACCGGATGAGTTGCAAATGATGATATTAAATCCTTTATATCTTTGACATAGCTCTCATTTTCCTTCTGAGGGTTAGATTCTAGTGGGAACCCAACTGTTTTCCCAATCCATAACTCATACTATTTTTTGTGTTATTCTATCATTGCATGTCACAACTCCTCCACGTGTCAATACGACAATAGTAGGTTAATCCTCTTGATGCTCCCTAGATATATTTTGGACATTCTGGTTTTGGTTATGGATTTGATTTCCTTTTTCTTCCTACTTCACTACCAAATGGGGACAATCCTTAATGGTATGGTCCAGTGCTTTGCAGTATGTTCATGTTGAGCATGGGTTTTGACAATATCTTGCAAAGTGTCATGGTTGTCCATAATTGCAATAGATTATTTGAACTCTTCCTTTGTCAAATTGACCTTGATCTCTGCCTCTAAATCCTCCTCTACTAGTTTGGTTTTGCTCCCTTTGGGAGTTATTCTTATATACTATTCTTTCTAGGGAAACCTACTCTTGGAATCTGTACACATATAAAGTGTAATCCCTCATCATATCTAGTTCTCTACAATCATTTTCATAATGACCAACCAACTTTCACAATTTTCAATATAAACTCGTTGGGGTACTTACATACTTCTGCAATGTAGGGAAAATAATTGGAGAGTGGTTTCCTCTACATATTTAAAACTAGATACATTTTGTGGGAAAGAGGTTCAGAGCTCTTGTTTCCAAGTAAATTCTATATGTTGGGCATTCATTCTTATGGATACCCTTTATCTTGTAAGTGGTACACCATACTTCCTCTCATTTTTCCTTCCTCTTAGAAATTTCTTGCAACTAGATCGTTAATGCAACAAGTTGCATATGGAATTTAACCATCAAGACGTTGTTTTCTACTATAGGGGATGCTTCCAATTTCATTTCCAAATACAATGTATCCAATTGCAACAATATTTTCTAGTGTGCCAATGGGCCCTGTATATGTGGAAACAACTCTTCATGAATTTGAAATGTCACCTTGTCCATTAATGTCTTGAATCTTTGATCAAACTCCCATACTGATTCATTTCCCAAATACTTAATATACATTAATTCAATAATATAATGTGACTTATATTTTGGTTTCTTGAACTCCTTTACCAATGCATCCTTCACTCCAGCCAAAGTTATGCTTGGTACAGTGGTTTGATACTTCATATACCATGTCATTCCAGATCTCTAAAAGTAGTTACCAACTATGCCATTTTGGTATCATTATCATGGACTTGGTTAGATTTCCATATTGCTTCACACACAAACAAAATCCGTTTCATATAATATGTCCCATTCCCTTGGAATAAAGGAAACCTCAAAGTAGGGGCTACCCATACCATTGTATTCTAAGAACTACTACTAGTAGGTGTTGCAGATTTTGTTTGGCTAACCGATTTACCTCCACTACTTTAATTGCTATTATGACTATTATTAACTAGAAATACCATGTTTGGACTTCTTACCTCAAATGTTTGGGACACACATGGGGTCTTGGGTTTGACATAGTGTTAGAACATAATTCCATCTAGACATTAGGTTCTACATCATCATTTGATTTCCTAGTGTTTAGTTAAGTTGTTCCATGTGTATGTTGGATACCTAGTGCATAGTTTGTCCAACTTATCCACATTAGCACCCTCATTTTTATTTTACTCTCATTTTTCTGAGCTAAAGCGCCAATCCTACTTGTATCTAACTTTTTTTCTAAGTTAAAGAAACTTTATTATGGTTTTATCTTGAATTAGGATGAGATAGGTGTGCTAGGGGTACTTGGGAAAGTTTGCAACTTTTTCCCTCAACCAATTCCATATTTTTATCCTAAAATCAAGTGATTGCTTGTTTTTTTCATCACTCATGGTACACCTAGGACCACCTAGCCAATTTGTGGCCATCTATTATGAGTTTGGATTGACACTTGTCTATATGGGGGAATTTAGTAACACCTAAGTATTCTTTATTGTGAGCTAGTTTAATTCCCTCGAAGGCTCTTGAATTTATCTCTCAGGATCATCTATATATTGGACACTACTTGTTGTTCAATAATGTAAAGTAATATTAATCCTCTAGTGTGATTTTCCACTAGTGTTCTACATGCACTTTCTTCATATCTCTTTTATTTTCTTGTCTATATTTGGTAAATTCTATGTGAAGTTTTTTCTAGTAACCTAGATCCTAGTGTGACTCATTAAAGATTTTAACATGGTATCATATCTCCATGGTGTTTCGCATTGGTGTTTCCATAGTGCTTCTATGATTTCCGTTTTCAACAGAAGCAGTGGAGAAACCACATTATTTTTGGGATATTGCATTTGGTCCTTTGGTTCATCCAAAGTTGTCTTCCCAGGTGTGATGTGTTCTCAAATGTGCATACTATGGAAGTAGAGCCAGGAAAATATAGTCTTGTTTCCAAATAGAATTCCAAAGTGTTTGTTTTGCAGGTATCTACAACAACTTCATGGATTCGAAAGAAACCCATTTCCTTTCTCCTTTCAATTATGCTGAGTGGAAACAAAAGATGTGTCCATATCTCAAGAGACAATGTCTCTATGATGTTCCATTAGTGTTGTTATTGAGACGAATTCCTATGGAAATAATTGTGATGGGTTAAATGAATCTAATAGAGCATATGGAGCAATGTCCTTGTCCATGTCTCATAATATGTGTTATGTCATAGATTTTGATGAGTATCCGTTTGAGCTTTGGATTAATCTGGATAGATATTTTGGTGTGAAAAAAGAAGAAGATGATACATGGAGTTAATCTAGAACCCCATCAATATCTCTCCCTTCTAGTGTCTCTTCCTCATGCATTTATTAAGAAGTTGTTCCTAAAGAAGAAGAAGTTCCATAATCTTCAACTATTGTTCCTATTGATAACTTTCACATTCATGAGATTCCCTATTCCTATAGTGATCTAAAAGTTAACTTTGCTTCACATGTATATGATGAAGAAGAAGGCTCAACTAATGGAACTGCTCATGTTGAAGAGATTTCCATTCTTTCACTGTTCTCTTATGATTCCTGTATTTTGAATTCTAAGCAAAGTAAGTCGGTTATTGCTCTAGAAGTTGAAGATGAATTTGATTCCTCACCTTCCCATGAGTCTATTGGTGTGCAAAATTATGATATCTTGGATATTTTGGAGGATAAATTAGAATTTAGAGATTATGCATTCACATTACTTAGTCCCATACTTCCTATATATTCTTATTTGATGGATAACACCTATTCTCAGAGTTGCATTGAATATGGAGAACCTCATGCATTTTTCATCACATTGGAGCACTTAGGAATCTTGTTCTTTCTTGGATCTGATTACAACTCTCATTATTCAAAGATGATACTTCAATACCTTCATCATTCACTTAGGATCACTCTTAGCACTCTTGGTTTGAAATATTAGGCACCTCAAGACTCTTTTGGACCTGGCACCTTGGTTGGTTCCACGTTGGTTCAAAGTTTAAGTTTCAAGAGAGCATGCAATTGCTCTTCTATCAATGTTACTCAATTTCTCTACATGGTCACATTATCCATCATGTATTTTTTTTATGTTCATGATCTAGTTGGATAGATTCCTCTTCTTCCAAAGAGGAAAATAGCTCCATACATGTTCATCAAGTTCTGGAGAGCATAATTTTTTGTTTCCTTTCTTTCATGTTGATTCTGGAGGGAACATTTTACCCTGTTGTTTTTTGCTCTTTCCTTTGTTCATATGGATTAATAATGTAAAGGGTGACCATAGGCCTAGTTTCTTGTGCCCTGTTTTGATATTTCACTCACATAAGTCAGCCTTAAGGGGGGTGTTGGAACATAATTTTATCTAGACTTTAGGTTCTACATCATTATTTGATTTCCTAGTGTTTAGTTAAGTTGTTCCATGTGTTAGTTGGATACCTAGAACATATTTTTTCCACCTTATCCAAATTAGCGCCCTTATTTTTCTTTTACTTAGATTTTTTTGAGCTAAAGCACCCATCTTGATCTTATCCATCTTTTCTATGTCAAAGCATCTTCATTCTTCTTTTCTCCTAGATTAGGATGAGCTAAATCTTCTAGGATTACTTGGGAAAGTTTGATACTTGTTGCCTCAATCAATTCAACCTTTTTCTCCTAAAAGCCACCGATTGCTTGTTTTTTTGGTCACTGATGGTCCACCTAGGTCCACCTAGCCAATTCGTGACCATGTACTATGAGTTGGGATTGACCCTTGTCTAGATAGGATAATTTAGTAACATATAAGAATTCTTTATTGTGAGCCATTAGAAATGCCTTCAAGGATGTGGAATTTCCTCTTGGTATCATCTATATACTGTACACTACTTGTTGTTCAATAATGTAATGGAATATTAATCCTCCATTTTTATTTTCTACTAGTGTTCTGCATACACTTTATTCATATCTCTTCTATTTTCTTATATATCTTTGGTAAATTCTAAGTGAAGTTTGTTCTAGTAACCTAGATCATACTGTGACTCATTACAGAATTTAACGCATGGATCATGTTTTGAATAGGGTGACATCCTATGAGTGGACTGATCTTTTTGTGTTATTCTTCCTCTAAGTACAAAAATGCGTTGATGTTGGGTCCTGCGTAGAAATTTATTTCTTGATACCCACTATGTTGCTTCTATATCTCTTCCATAGTCCTCTTCTTACTATCTTTCTTAAACTTATTTCCTCCATGTAGTGTTTCCATATATTTTATTGTTGGATCTTATTCTCTATGCAACATTCTCACCTCATATTTTCTTCATTCATCCTTCACCTACTTTCGTCAAACTCATTTATATCCAACCCCAACTCCCCACTTCAGACGTAAATGCTTAGTTTCTACGGTGATATGATTGAAATATCTTAGTTCCTTGATCACATAATATCATCTTGATCCAAGTATATAATGACTTTAAGTACCTTCCTCGGGGAATTTTAAAGAATGTTCTTTCCGCTTTATTATGAGATTGAGTATAATATACAACAAACTTTGTAACACACCCTTTCAAAATACTATCTAACCACTAATCTACTGCACATAATATAGGAATACTTATTGTATTGAGTAGCGAATCCATTCACGGGTCCAGTCCATCGAGTCATCCACGCGATATCTTGGGTTTGATTTAGCTAAGCTCAATAGCCAAACCACCAGGAGTATAGGGAACTCATAGAAGAACCATTCATACTTCTCTATGTAGACATATTTTTGACTCAAATGGGAGATGATGGTTGTCAAAGTGGGAGAGTGGTAGACAAGGGTAGTATTGCAACAAGTGGGAGAGTGGTAGACAAGGGGTAATTATTTTTATTCCTGTTGTTCTATGTATTTCATCACAGGATTTCCATCAATGACAAATGCGTTTCTTTTGGAGTTATTATGATTGATGTGAAAGGATTAATGTTGTTAATAATGTCATATTACAACTTTATAAATCCATAGAAAATTTCCAATACTGATTTATATATAGGTTTAAAAATATATTAAAAAAAGGGTTTGCATGTGAAAAATTAAAAAGTGAGATGTTGGTTTTAAACCCATGGGTTTGGAATCCCACATTTCTCCCATGGTATTTGGAAAAATGAAATAAAAAGGAATTAATTATTTAATTAATGGATGTCTTGTCTTTTTGAATGAACATGCCCCTTCATGAAGGGTTATGATGAACTATAAAAACTGAAAGTATTAAGATAATGTGTATGTGTGAAAAATGTAGTAACATTTGAAGAAGTGGATTCATTCCAAAAAAGGAAGAGTTGTGAAATCAGTTTCAAGTGGTCTTGGAATTTTCACAATAACTTATTTTCTAGAATGTTTCATACCATGAAATTTTGAGGGGATGGAAGAAATATATCTAAGTACGTGTTTTAAACAAATTAGGCATTGGTTTCGTATACATTATAAGATATTCCTTGTAGGAGGTTAGGGTTTTTGAATAGTCATGAAATCAATTTCAGACTTGTTAGTTTAACATTTTCATTGTACCATATTTTCTAGAGAGTTTAAGATCATGAAATTTTGAGGAGATAGAAGTGATATATCTAAGTATATGTGGTAAAATTCACAAACATGTTCTCTATACTCTCTAATATATATGAAGTAGAAACTAAGGCTTCTGAATGGTCCTAAAATTAGTTTCAATAGGCCAGTTTGACATTATCACTATAACATCTTTTATTGGAATTTTTAGAGGCATGAGAAGCCATACAAAAGTACCTCATGTGATCATTTTAGAATTTGGTTTACTATACTTGCTGAGATATACCTTGTAGATATTAGGGTTTTTGAATGGTCCTAAAATTAGTTTCAAATAGGTCAAATTGGCATTTTCGTTATAGATTATTTTGTAGGACTTTTCATAGTATGGTTTTTTTATGGATTTGAGGAGACATATCGAACCAACATAGGAAAAATTACATAATCCTACTTGCAATATTGGATGCATGGCATGTTGTATAATTTCGTCATTGGGAAGAGGCCAAAAGATAAAAAATTTCAGAAAGTTACCATTTCAAAATTCAAATTTTTGTCAGACTTGATGAAGAAAGAACTAGCAAGTAGACTTAGTGAAGGTAATGTGAATGTTATCATCAGTGAAGGTAATGTGAATGTTATCATCTTTTGAAGAAGTTATATGTACTAGAGAAGAAATTGTAACTTGAAGGTTGGTTCCTCTCAAACAAAGAGATAAGTGTCTCTTGCTAAGTTGGTATCGGTGGGAATAGGTGTCTCCAATAGATTAATGTCTACAAAGATCTATAAGAGTAGGTTGGTGCATGCAAAGGTTTGTACCAGTGGGTATTGGTTTCTCTAGTAGGTTGGTGCCTACACAAAATTATAAAGAAAATTTTCATGGTTTTCTCTCAAAATTATTTCCATGTAAATCTTATGTTCCGTGTTTTGAATGAATAAACCCCATATGTGATTGTGTTCTTATGGTTGATGAATGATTGAAAAAGTAAATAAAATTGTCTTATACTGATTCACCCCCACCCCTCTTAGTATATAATTCAGTATATAATTCACTAATACATTTGGACGATTTTTTCCACGAAATACTTCCACATTTTGAACATTCGTGGATTAATACTTCATTTTTTTTATCATGGCAGAAAAACTGTGGCAATATCGACGTTTTTAATTTTCAACAAACTTTCGTCTCTATATCGATGATATATGGCTATATTTGCACACTCGGGAAACCAATGCCAGCTTTCAATGACTCTTAGCTGTTTATAGGTGGGTCAAGTTGTAATGGCATTAATAATTATCCTTGCTGACTTAGAGCGAGCTTCTCGTTTTTCTGAAGCTTCACAACTCTACTCAGATTTAAAATTTTATTTTGTGTTACAAATCTGTTGGGTCTAGGTAAAGGGGTACCCTATCTGAAAGAAGTGTTTTATTTATAAAAATGATCAACAAGCTGCATCAGTTGCCTTCCAGTCCCTCTCTGACAAACACACAAAGTTTCTGTGGAGTCGCCAGGCTAAAAACTCAATCCTTCCATCCTTGAAAGTGTAAAGTGAGAAGTGCATGGAATCGTCCGTCCGTTGTACTACCTGACTCATGCATTTTCGACACATTTTCTATAGTTGCGATTGATTGAGTGCGGATTGAGCCTGGATTTCTTTATCAACCATATCCAAAACTAGAGAGATCAGTCATACTCTGCAACAA
The DNA here is from genome assembly GCA_001517045.1 of Pseudotsuga menziesii. Classification (NCBI taxonomy): domain Eukaryota; kingdom Viridiplantae; phylum Streptophyta; class Pinopsida; order Pinales; family Pinaceae; genus Pseudotsuga; species Pseudotsuga menziesii. The sequence goes on from LPNX010727144.1 coordinate 155,006, forward strand.
TCATCTGGCCGTAAATTCATAAAAGGTAAGCATGTAACATCCTTTTTTGGGGGATACAAACTAACATTGAGGCTCAAAATAACAGTTGTATTCTTTGGTTCATGTACCTTACGAACAAATTTAACAACCATGCAAGTCCCTCCTTTTATTTAAACTAGAGTAATTGCAGCAAGAGGGTCCAGTCAACAATGACTCTAGCCAATTCATTTTTTTTATAGACCTGATGCTCCACTAATCTATTGTTCATTGAAACAATGTTAATCTCTTTCCACAGTAGAAGGACAACTTTCATTTGGACCATTTGGGCCACCTAGTGTTCCAATGCCCAAACTATCAAGGTCTCCTTGTGAGTAAATCAAAGGCCATTGCACAACACTTGTTGGCATTAATGAAAACTTCAGTATGTTAGACACAATGCTTACTGAGAGGGGGGGGTGGTGAATCAGTGAGCTAAGGCTTCAACTCAATTTAAACTTTTTAAACCAATCTTATATCATTATTTCACAATTGCTTCAACAACATATTTATCAAAGAACAATATCAACTAGGCACATGCCATTCATCAATTAAACACATCACTATCAAGACATTAAACAAGGGACACAAGATATAGTTTTGTAATCTTTATATAAGTGGAGACTTCAATCTCCAATATGGGCTACAACCCATAAGGTGGCACCTCCCACCAAAATGGTTCAGTCAGCTACAACTGACTGGGATGCTACAACATCCAAATAAGCCTCAACTTGTCAAAAGACCAATAAGTCTTTCCCCAACTCCACCCAACCTCCCTATACAAATTTCATATTACAAATTACAATTGATACATCACACTCTTCCAAAGTTTGCCACAGGTACACACATAAAAAATACCAATCAGCAAGTCTTCATTCTATACTCGACAAGTCATTCAACATACAACATACTGCAAACCTGTCTCAAGTACTCTATCCATACACCATTAGTATCTTATATTCAGTACTATCCACATCAACATATAGGCTTCCAAACTATTTAATTTAACACTTAGACAAAATTGTTTTTAACTTGTAAAAACCTTTTTTCTTCTATTTTGGCAGATTGATTTCTCCCTCATGTAATCACCATAAGGAAACCTACAAGCATGGCTAGATAGCCATTTCAACAATGAACAAGACCATATCACAAGATAAATTTGTTGACACACACACAACCTCTAGCAAGCATTTCAAAATAGCTTCTGAACCTCTTTTGAACATCAAAACATATTTCTTCCCATTTTGGCAGACTCCTATTCCACACGTGTGAACACTCTATGGAGACCTGAAGTCATGAGCAGATGGACAACTTAACAAAGAATGGATCCATGACATTTGATAAATTTACTTGCACAAAGACAGCCCTTGGTGGGCATTTCCAACTTACCTCTCAAACTCCTGTTTTTAACACTTGGTTAATTTTCTTTTGTTCTCACTATGCAAAATATTATTTTTCCTAATTTTGGCAGATTGATGTTTTGCATATGAGACCATGATAAGACAACCTAAAGGTAAGGCTGGATATTCAGTTCACCAAGGAACATGTCTATACTACATGATGAATTTTATCATCAAAATAACCCCTCCTTGCATGCATTTCAAAATTCCTTTTCAATTTCCTGAATCTAACACAACCAATTTTCTTGTGTTCTTAAAATGCAAAATAATATTTTTCTTACTTTTGGAAGATTTAAATCTTTGTTATAAAACAATCCACAGGATAAATGAGACCATGCTTAGATGCACCCATCAACAAGCTATATCCTAACACTTTCATATTATTTTTCTCATTTTCCTATGAGATAGGGAGGGCATTTCCGTGAGGCCACTGAGGCAGTTTTTCCAGTACTGGAATAGTGCAAAACAGCCTGAAACTCTGTTTTGGCAGACCATTATCTTTGTCATCAAACATCTTCTTTGAAAACTGAGACCATTGTGATATAGCCTTTTCAACAATATGTAGGATGATAGCTTCAAATAATTTTTATCATACACCTATAAGGTACGTCGGGCATTTTCCCAAGGCCACATGAGCCAGTTTTTCCAACACTCGTACAATTTTCTTAGTTTGGTCCAATCTGCCTAAAACATTGTTTTTGCAGGTTCATAACTTCTTCCTCAGCTACTTCCAAGACAAATTGAAGACATGGTCAGGTAGGACAAATATCAATCTACAAGACCCCCATATGGCGTGGGCATTTTTTTCAACACACAATTTACGGCGGAAATTTTCTTAAGGCTACCTGAGCCAGTTTTCCAACACTTAGTCATTTTCCTGTTTTTCACCAAATTACCATATTTTTCCAAAATGATTGTCATTAATGTTGTCATCAATGACAATCCTATTCATCATAGTCTTCATGTTTTTCTTTATAGAAATTGGTATATAATATACTGCATTTAGAAATATACTTATATCTAATGTATTTGACAAGTTACTGTTTGGTATGGTGTAGGTAAGGCAATTACTTGTCACTACAAGGATTTTTCACTATGAATGAAAATGCAAGGAAGCTTGCTCAGTTTAGAGCGACATTAGAGGCGAGGGGAGATGGAAAATGTTATTGCCCTTTCTCTGATTGCAAGGGCTTGCAAAGAAGAAGAATTTTAATAATGATAGCTGAAAGACATTGTAGGGAGAAGGGGCACGCTGAAGGGGGTTATAAATATCATCCCTTGGTAAGAGGTTATTCAATTTTTAATGTATTCTCTGTAATAGTCATCATGTCACGAATTTCAGTAAAATGTCTTATCGTTTTATTATATGTTCGAAACACACTAATTTTACTACGTTGTTTGTAAATATATAGACAATGCCCCAAAAATGTCCCCTTCCAGAGAGTTATTTGCCAAGTACTAGTAGAAATACTCATTTATAGGGTGACAAACATCTAGATCGAAATATTGAAGTTGATCAAGTTCTTAGTGATGTTATGGATGGAGATAATGTTAGTGATACAAATCGGGAAGATGAGATACATAGATTGATCCAAGACACATTTGCTCCAATGGATGAGGACAACCAGTATGCTAGTCATGATGTTGACCCTCTACTTGAGAAGGCATGCCAACTTCTTTATGAAGGATAAAAAACAAATCTTCTAACTGCTATGTTGTTGTTAGTGAACTTGAAGGTTTTGAATGGTTTATCAAGCACCTGTCTCACACAGATGCTAAGGTATGTAATTTGTTAATTATTTATGTCTGCATGTTCATATGTACATAAAGGGTTGAATTTTTTCCTATATTGCTATTGTTATCTAATTTGTAAAGTATGGATGCGATATTGATGAGTAATATTGTTTACATTGACTTATTCTTTTGAATTTTGTAGATTGTTAGGTGAATTTCTATTACCAACGCACATATCGAGACATATATGTGATTATGAAAGAATTTGGAATGGAGTATCAAGCTATTGATGCATGTACTAATGATCATATCATATACTATGGACAATATGCATTAGAAAATGAATGCCCACAATGTCAAACAAGTAGGTATCGAACCAATAAAGTGACAAAAAAGGTGCCTCACAAAGTTCTTCATTATATTATGATAATTCCACCTCTCTAACGGTTGTTCAGGTCTCAAAGTATATCACAGTTTATGGATTTCCATGCAAAGAACATAAGTCAAGATGATGTTCTTCGAATGCCCGCAGATGGGTCTGCATTTAAGTGCATCGAAGAAAAGTGGCCAATTTTCAAAGAAGAACCTCGTAATGTTAAACTTTCATTGGCAACTGATGCTGTCAATCCATTTGGAGAGCTTCGTTCTACCTACTCAGTGTGGCCTATTTTTGTTATAAACAATAACCTTCCTCCTTGGATGTCGGTCAAGAGAGAGCACAAAATGTTGGAAATGATTGTTCTAGGTATTTAATTAATTTGTATTTTTTTACTTGAAAGTCTCATCACTAAATATTTCATTTCTTTGTTTTATGCATGATAATTATGTCTTTTATATATAACGACATACAACTAAATATAATTAATCATGTATGTTGGACCAATTAGGTGAGTATCAGGTTAAAGATATGAATGCATATATTGAGCCTCTTATCGATGAGTTGTTGAAGTTATGGTCCGGCGTCACTATGTAGGACATCTCTAGACCAATAGGGAAAAGACAATTTCAATTCCATGGAATACTTGGATAGACAATTCATGATGCTCCCGGGTTAACACATTTTTGTGGTATATTGTTACTTTCTTTTGTTCTTTAATATTATATATATCTATTGAAAATATCATGCATTATTTTAAATGGTAATTCTAATTATCTACACTAATTCATATATCTTGTACGTCTTCAAAAAAAGGGTAAATTTGCATGTCCAGCTTGCGGTCCTAGGATAAAATCTCGTCGTTCAAGGAGTTTAGAAAAGGAAGTGTTTGATGAGTATAGGCACTTTCTGCCTAAGAACCATAGTTATCGAACTACACACAAAACAAAATTCAATGGTAAATAAGAGAATGGAAAAAAAACCACGAAGAATGACACCTCACCTATGGAATTTGGAATATAATAGAAATCTTCAAGGTATGCCAAATTATTTATATATTGTTGGAATATTGGTAAATACTTAGCCAAATTTCTGAATATGCAAAACAATATTTTTCCTACTTTGGCAGATTGATTTCTTGCACATGTGACCATCATAACGAAAAATGAAAGCATGGGTGGATAACCACTTCAACAAGGAACATATCTATGTCACCCTATTAATTTTATTAGCACAAGGACACTATTGAGTATGGTTGTCATTCATGTCAAAGGAGGTCATTAATGACAAAAGAAGTGTTTATATGGCATGTGTGATGAGATTGAAAAACACATGTTGGTGTCCTAATTTCTCATGATGTCATTGTTACAATATGGTAGTAGTTGATAACGGTATGATAATTTGGGGTTTTTGACTAAGTGTTGAAAAACTGCCCTAAAGCAGCTGCCTTATGAAAATGAACACCATAATTCATAAGAAGAATAAAATGCCTGCCATGACCTGCTATCCCGTAGTTTGTTGAAATATCTATCTGACCATGGCCTTGGTTCTCAAAAAAACTCCTTGAAGAAGAAGATACAGGTCTCCCATAAGAAGGATCATAGGTCAAATTAGTCAGAATTGCTCGAGGGAAATGCCTGCCATAATTTGTGGGTTAAAGAAAATGTCCGAACCACATGGTCATCCTATAGGTGTATGTTTTGTTTACCTGACAATGTTCTCACATTGGTTTGATAATGCTTGAGGAAGAAGATATTGATCTGCCAAAACAGGGTTTTAGGCCGTCTTACACCAAAGTTCAGTAAAATGCACGCCTAGGGAAAATGAAGATGAGTCTAGGAGGGAAATCAGCATAGGTGTGCTCAGTAAGGTGTAATACATCATCTAGTAGCATTAGTTCAGGTTTTGGGTGAAATGAAAAATCCACCTTAGGTTTTGGACAAATTGTCTAGAGTATGGAATTATTGGTAAAATCTGCCTAAGTGGCCTCAAGGAAATGCACACCACCTCTCACAGGATGATAAGAAAAATTATATGAAAGTGATAGGATCTATTATGTTGGTTGGTGTATCCAACCATGGTTTCAGATTTCCCAAAGAGTCTCCGAGGAGGAAGATATCAATCTACCAAAAGTGCCTCTCACCTTCATTTGCACTATCCCAGTAAAATGCCCACCAAGGTTAGATGATGAGGTTGCAGGAGAGAATATTGGCATGGTTGAGTCAATATGATATTCCCCACATTTTGGATGTCTCACTCTCCAAGTTTGATGAAAAAAATAAAATCACCTTGGTGACTTAGGGTTTGAAGAGATTTGTCTAAGTGTCAATAAGCAGTTTGGAAGACCACTTTCAAATGCTTTCCAAATGTTGGGTGTATGTCAATAGGTTCATCAATTGGAATGGATTTTTTATTTGTTGAAATGGCTATCCATCCATACTTTCAGGCTGACTTACAATGGTCACATATGCAAAATATCAATCTTCCAAAAGTAGGAAAAATACTATTTTGCATATTGAGAAACATAAGAAAATTGCCTTAGTGTTGAGAATAGGATTTTGAGAGGTCGTTTGGAAATTACCACCAAGGGCTATCCTTGTGAAAATAAATTTATCAAATGTCATGGATCAAAGGCCACCTGGACCAGTTTTCCAACACTTAGCCATTTCCAAGAATTTCTCCAAGGTTTATCCTGAAACCCTATTTTGGCAGACTTATAACTTTCTCCTCAGAAATGATTAAGGAAAACTGAGACCATGGATAGATAGCCAGTTCAACAAGTTATAGCCTTATATGGTGGTGCGGGAATTCTATTCAAACCATGAATTATGGTGGGAATTCTCTTAGAGTAGTTTTGACTACTTTTTCATACTTAGTCAATTTCCAAAGTTTCACAAAGTTGCCATATTTTTCCAGAATGATGTCAGATTACAACATTGAATTCCTGATAGCACCAAAAAACCATTATGTGTCTTTCCAGCCTCACCATACATGCCACATCATCATAATTTCCATGTCATTAATTCCTTTGTCTTTCACTAAGTTTACCTTGCCATCATGTCTTTGGTTATCCTTTTGTCATTCACTGAACTCCTTTGACATCAATGACAATCACATTCAACTGGTATCATATATTATATAAATCTTTGTTATTTTTTAGTGAATGATGTTCAGCACGATATGTACCTATATTGATTCATTAGTGTTAATATGATTTTGTTGATGTTTCATGAATGTTATTAAGGCACGAATGGGCTTCCACATGGAATGAAAATTTACCCGATGCAATTTAGTAGGTTTCCATACTACGAGCACCAATAGGATAACTGTAGTGTTTAAGGTCACCAATGTTTCCTCTAGAAGTGACAAACATCCAAAAGAAACTGAGAATAGGTACTATGGGAATTTGGAGGACATAATTAAGTGTGATTTTAATTCCTTTAAAATAGTTTTGTTTGAGGTGAAGTGGCACAGGCTACAGATGCATGAACGTGATCCTGAAAGAACTGTTATTGAACATGCTAATGGATTTACCATGGTTAATAAAAGGGCATTTGAACTGGTTACAGAGCCTTATGTTCTTCCAAGTCAATGTGAGCAAGTCTTTTGCTCAGAGGTACCAGGTAAAGCAGGTTGGTCATATGCTATTAGATAGGATCCAAGAGGAAGACCAGTAAAGTATAATCATGTAGATGATGAAGATAATCACGAAGAAGAAGAAGATGATGATGATTCAGATCAGGAGCAGGTGGCTGCAGTTGATGTGTTCAATGAAGAAGTTGAAGAGGTTGATCATCCAAATGTAGTAGATTATGATCTCATTGGCGATGTCGATGACTATATAGCGAATATGCCATTGATGATGATGTTGATGTGAATGATTCTTTCATGAATATGTATTCTAAACCATATCCTGATACAGATGTTGAGTTGGATGAAGAAGAAGCTGAATGACATTTAATTGTTGAAGAGTACATGCACGTGTTTATATCTTTTATGTCATGATGATCTTTATATGTTTTTATTTCCAAATTCCTTTTTTATAAGTTTTTATTTCCAAAGTGCATACCCAAGCAAAGCGTTGATTTGGGATGTGATATGGAAATTCAAACACTTAAATCCACAATTGCTGATTTGGAGAAGGAATTAAAAGGACCAGCTGCTGCGATGAGTGCAATTCCAGTCCGTCCCAATGAGATGGAGTCGAGGGAAATAAATACATAATCTGAAATGTGAATTGACTAAAGTTAAAAATCAGTTGAAACATACCAAAGACAAATTGGAGGTCAAGGAAGAACATGAATCAACGGAGTATAAGAAAAATGTGGAAATGTTGAACAAACTGATGGCGGAAAAAAATGTTTTACTTGAAAATTTAAAAAAAGTTTCACAGAGAGTTAAAGAGATTGAAAAGAAATTGCAATAAGTGCCTTGTCCAACTCCAGAACAATTACAGTCTTCTACGAAAGGCAAGAGAGACAATTCATATTTGTCTTCTGCTCAAGAGAATGGATTGCAGCCATCTCTGAAACATGCTAGACATGTATAAATCAATGCATATGTGTATTTATAGATAATTAATGAAAAAACATATTTGTATGATGGAGTTTTGTATTTATTGGCATATAATGAAAAATGTTTTTTAGTTGGCATATCAATGTATATATGTATTTATCGAAAGTTAACGATTTTTTTTTGTATGATGGAGTTTTGTGTTTATCGGCATATAAGATAACATTATAGAGAATTCATCTCCGAGTCCAATGTTTTCAGTGATCAATATGAGACTGCTTGTATGTTGTGAAAGAAAGCATCAATCTCTTCGAAATAAATTAAATTTATGTATGTTAATTAAATAATAAACTTTGTTTTGTTTATGTCTCTTATTTATTTCATCTTTTTTTAATTAACTGGTTGGGCAATCTCTATTTAAATATCTGGCTTGTGCGGGCATCTGAAAAACTTGTTTAGTATATATTTTTAAGCTATGTGTAGGCAAACTCATACGGTGTGTGAACATAATTTTTTTTCAACATGGAAGGTTAATTTTTCACTCATGTGACCTCCATAGGGAAAATTGAAACCATGACTGGATAAACACTTCAACAATGAACAAATACATGTCATTTGATGAATTAATTGACACACACACACACATCATCTGGTGGGCATTTGAAAATAGCATTTTTAACTACAGATTTACCACTTGGACAAAATTATAGAACCCTAAGACAACATGAGGGATTTTTATTTTCAACAAATCCTGAACCAATGATACCCGATGATGTAGTACATCCTATTTAGCACAACCAAACTGATTTCCCCTTCAGACTCATCTTCTTCTGAGTTGGGCGAGCATTTTATTGGACTGGAGCAAAACAAGCCAGAGGGCACTTTTGGCATACTGGTAACTTCATATTCAGAGATTTTTTGGAAAAAATAATGATGTGGTTAGATGAACCAATCAACACTCTAGAGACCCATACACTCAGAACAATTTAATCCATAAACTACTGGAAATGGCAGGCATTTTACTGAGGTCACTTACACATTTTTACCAGAATTTTTATCAAACCCCAGGTCAACATGATGAGATTTTTATTTTCATCCAATTTGAGGTGTGAGACACCCAATGGGTAGAGGCCAACATGTTGATTCCATCAGGATCACTTTCATCCTCTGAAGCTTCTTTGTCTCTCCTCGACGGGCGTTTTCTTCTTCTAATGAACCCAAATTGAAAAAATAAATGTATAATAATGTGGAAAATAGTAAAACATACCATTTCCAACTAAAATCACTCAAAGATACCCAATACTTAGGGCTGGGCGAGCATTTCTCTAATCTGGGTAAAATTGGGTTGAAAACACAAAAATTGATGTTTTGTCAATTTAACTCTGGACAAATGAAACATAATTTTAAAAAAATGAAAGAGGATTTTGTTCAAAATATATCTATTTTTAACCCCATGGTGTTATTTTCAACTTATGACAATTGTACGGACAGTGGTGTGCATTTTCCTAAGCCCATTTTTGAATATTTACACACTGGTTTTTACGTAACAACTTAGAATTTCAGTCATTAATTTTGAATTTGTCCAAGATACTTACAATTTTAGTCATTCATGTTCAATTTGACTGCTATGCATTCCTAGCTTGTATTTTACACCAAGTGTCCATAACAGTAAACAAGGGGTTAAAATTGAACCTTTCATAGGTCGACTGTGAGCATACGAGGTTAGCTTATATAAAATTAGCACAAGGATAGTATTCTCAATATATCTATCCATCCAATTTCCAAAACCATTTACTATAAACATTTAATAGGAGGGTTTGGCTTGCATTTTTATTAATGTAGGTGGATATTTCATAAATACAAGACAACCATGTAGTGTTTTTGCACAACAGGCACTTTCTGAACCCAAATTGAAAAACTAAATGTATAATAATGTGGAAAATAGTAAAACATACCATTTCCAACTAAAATCACTAAAAAATACCCAATACTTAGCGCTGGGCGGGCATTTTTCAGATGTGGGTAAAACTGGGTTGAAAACACAAAAGTTGTCATTTTGTCAATTTAACTCTGGACAAATGAAACATAGTTTTAAAAAACTGAAAGAGGCTTTTGTCAAAAATATATCTAGCTTCAACCCCATGGTGTTATTTTCAACGTATGACAATTGTATGTGCTGTGGCGTGCATTTTCCTAAGTCCAGTTTTGAATATTTACACACTATTTTTTTGTAACAACTTAGAATTTCAGTGATTAATTTTGAATTTGTCCAAGATACTTGCAATTTTAGTCATTCATGTTCAATTTGACTGCTATGCATTCCTAGCTTGTATTTTTATGCTTTTGGCTTGCATTTTACACCAAGTGTCCATAACAGTAAAAAAAGGTTAAAATTGCACCTTTCATAGGTTGACTGTGAGCATACGAGGTTAGGTTATATAAAATTAACACAAGGATAGTCTTCTAAATATATCTATTGATACAATTTCAAAAAACATTTACTATAAACATTTAATAGGAGGGTTTGGCTTGCATTTTTATTAATGTAGGTGGATATTTCATAAATACAAGACAACCATGTAGTGTTTTTGCACAATAGGCACTTTCTGAACCAAAATTGAAAATATAAATGTATAATATTGTGGAAAATAGTAAAACATACCATTTCCAACTAAAATCACTCAAAAATACCCAATACTTAGGGCTGGGCGGGCATTTTTGTGATCTGGGTAAAACTGGGTTGAAAACACAAAAGTTGTCATTTTGTCAATTTAACTCTGGACAAATGAAACATAATTTTAAAAAACTGAAAGAGGCTTTTGTAAAAAATATATCTATATTCAACCCCATGGTGTTAGTTTCAACTTATGACAACTGTACGGACTGTGGTGTACATTTTCCTAAGCCCATTTTGAATATTTACACACTGTTTTTTATGAAACTTAGAATTTCAGTCATTCATGTTCAATTTAACTGCTATGCATTCCTAGCTAGCATTTTACACCAAGTGTCCATAACAGTAAAAAAAAGGTTAAAATTGCACCTTTCATAGGTCGACTGTGAGCATACGAGGTTAGGTTATATAAAATTAACACAAGGATAGTATTCTCAATATATCTAGCCATCCAATTTCCAAAAACATTTACTATAAAAATTTAATAGGAGGTTTTGGTTTGAGAGTACATCAAAACATGTAGAGAATAATATTACTCTATTATTATATTACTCACTCTATTACTCTATTTTTTCTAGAATAGTTTGAATGCCAAATTTTTACTCTATTATTTACTCTTACTTTCTTATTTTCAATAAGTATACTTAACATGCTAGAAAAATAAGTATACTTAACATGCTAGAAAGTTAAGTATATTGAAATTGAAAATGTAAGTTGTGTATAGTTGACTTGAAACACATTTGTAAATTTTATTATAGTTTGGAAAAGTAAGAAGACATTTGTAATTTTTATTATAGTTTGCAAAAGTCAGAACACATTTGTAACTTTTATTATAGTTTGGAAACGTATGAAAACATTTGTAATTTTTATTTTAGTTTGGAAAAGTCAGCATGCTAGTATCCTATGCGTGCATTCGCGTGCATCCCCTTCTTCCTTTCTAAGCATGCCATCATCCTACAAAATGGAAACATCAACCTCATCTTCCATGCCATCAGCTGAAATAGGGGGTTCTGAAGTTGCTGAGAGGTTCAGTTTCAGAAAATTCAAAGAGAGCACTGAGGCATGGAGTGACAGAACCAATTGGCCAGAAGGTATGCTAAATGTTCTCGTCAGAGTAGGAGTGCATCATTTTCTTTTCGGTCAGTTCAATTTCAACAATGAAGAGATAGATAATGCCATTTCTAGTTATGATGATGAGTCCAAGGAATTGATTATTTTTGGGAGGAGGGTTTGTCTGGACCTTGATTTTTTGTCAGGTGCAACGAAAATTCCACGCAGGGGGGGAGTAATGTTGACCACCAAGAAAACCCTCAAAGTAGAAAAGGGTGAGATGGCAAAACAAATATGTGGAAAAATGGTTAAGGTTGTTCGAAATGGTTTAAAGATACAAGATGTTCCACCAGGACTGTACAAAATCTTAATTCAAATTGTACTTAGGACAATTATGAATCACCATAAGCAAGATATTTCAGGTGATTGTATGAAGTTGGTGATTCATTGGGTTGAAGACCTGGCCATAGATGTCCCTCATATATTGGCAAAAAAATTGAATTTTGCACTATAGGAGAGAAAAATGATGAGAGTGAAGTTCAGTTACCCTAGCACACTACAAAAAATTATTGACTTATATCGACCCAGCACTGTAGAAGGCAGAAGATTTAAAAATACATACATTAAGAGGCCAAAACTGGATAAAATTAACCAGAAAGTTCCTCAACAATCTCCAAAGGACAATGTACAAGTCCCTAAAGAGCCTTTTGAGTACTATATGGAAGGTATGGGATGTGACCCTAAAGAATTTGATGCTGTCTCAACTCTGGCAGGATTACATAAGGCAGAGAAATAAATGTAAACGAGATGCATGATGTTGGGTTTAATGAACAGGAGGAGCATAGTGATGATGATATTTATGCTCGTGCAGAAATGCCCCTTGTTATATATACACCTCCACAGTTGGGAGTTGAGAAAACCTCCTCTCCAAAATATTTTTTTGATGGTAAAACTGTTTTTAAGCTACTGTTCAATAAAATGTTGCATTTCAAAGAAGAAGCTGAATTTCATAGAAATTTTTTTTCCTATTGGTATCTTACCGCAGTACAGAGCGCATAACTCTGTAGGATTAAGCAGATGCAAATTCAGGACCTCTTAAAGGCAAGTGCTATTTTTCAAAAGGAAATAGTTGCCAAATTCCTTTTTTTGAAGCCTTATTAAAATTTTCACTATTTAGAGGTAATTGCAAGGTTAGAAACAAAACACGTGGATACTATGGAATCTTCTATTAAAAATTTGCAAATGCTAAACCTCTTTAAGGTAGGAGGCATTTTTCAATGCTTTTTTCCAAAAAAAAAGTTGCCAAATACCATTTTTTGAAGCCTCCTAAAAGTTTTCCCTGTTTATAGGAAATTGCAAGATTACAAGGATCCCTTGTGAAGACTGCGGATAGTTCGAGAAGGATAATAGCAGGAAAGGACTCTGTTCTTCAGTATTTGAATAAGGAACTAGAGAAAATTCTGGATGAATTTAGAAAGGAAAATGAGAAATGTAGAGAAGAATATATGGTTGTCTGGAAGAAAGATGAAGAAACCATAAAGAGACTGGAAGATGAGCTGAAACATCGACCAGAGGTTTTGGACATTCCCCCTCTAAGGACTGTTATTGGCCAGGAAGCAATACTTACCTCTGAAGTCAATAAGTTAAAGAAAATAATTGAAATAATTAAGGTTGAATTTCAAAACAGCCTTGCTGAAGACTACAATAAACATCAACTTGAGATAAATGAATATAGAAAAAAGAGGAAAACATGAAAAACATAATTGCTAAGAAAGATGAAGAGTTGAAAGGGAAAAAAGTTGAACTTGAAAAGATTAATACAGAACTACAGACTAGCGGAGTTGAAAAGTTAAAAGAATCTGGAATTGGTAAGGGACAGAGTAGGCATCTGATTTCTGGTGAAATTTATGATATGTCAGCACACCAACATGCTTTAATAAGGTATGAGAGTTCCCTGCAGAACAGAGAGAAGGAACTGGACGTAGCTTTTAATGCAATACAAGCTCATGCAGAAGTAAAAAATGGGTTACAAAGCTATCGTGCCTTCTTAAGAATTCGAGAGAAGTCCTTGATGGATGCTAGTGTAGCAATGAATGCTAGAGCTGATTTGTCTGCATGGTCAACCATAAAAGAAAAATTGACAAACAAGCTAGCTGAGAGGGATGATGAGATTAAAGAGCCCAGATTGAAAATACTGGAGGATAGAGAATCACAACATTTGGGATGTAAGTCTGAGATAGAAGATCTGAAATCCCAAATTTCCACTTTGCAGAAGAACAACATGCTTCAGCGAGTAGCAATTGTGTATACTCCAGATAATATAGAATTGAGGGAAAAGAGTTGGAGACAGAGACAGAGTAGCTCAGGAAATAATTGACCCAAGTTCAGTCTGAGTTGAAATGTGCAAATGATCGTTTTCAGCAAAAGGAAAAAGAACACGAAGAGAAAAATAAGAAGAATGTGGAATTGATGAAGAAGTACATCCAAGATAAAGATAGATTGAGAGAAAGTTTGCACAAACATGCAACAAAAGTGAAATAATTAGAACGAAAATTAGAACATGCACCTGCTGTAGCTTCCGAAGAACCGAAAGCTTCTAGACAAGCCAAGAGACTAGAATGTACAAATTTATCTTCTCTAGAAAAGGAGGACTTGCATCCTAAACCTCCCAAGCAACCTAGAACTATGGAATAACATTATTTATATATGCTCTGTATGAAAATACATTTCAAGTTTTAATACATAAATTTATAAATGTGTGTGTGTATTTCTCGGCAATGTATATGTTTTTGATGCATTTAATGTGAATGGTAATTTTGAATTTAACTTTTCAATAAGTGTACATAACAGGTCAAAAGGTTAACAATATTAAACTTGAAAACTTAACTTGTGTATTGTAGGCATATATATTTGAATTTGTAAGAAATTAAAAGAGTGATAGTGATTAGTGGATATGAGATGTCAGTAGATTTGGTGACATAGGTAGATCCTAGCTGTTTGTTTGGAACTGTTGATATTATAGGGATATTATGGGGATGATGGATTGAGAACTCTCAAGTTCTTTATAAGAATTTTGATGCTATGTATTACAGTATTTATGTAATTTTATTTATCTAATGAAACTGAAATTCCAATTCTGGAACAATGTCATAAAATTCTACTCATGCAACCAAATTTCAGCAGATAACCCAAAGCTGTAATGCCTATAGAACTAGCCTAAAAACGACAGAAATTTACAAAATATAAGAAAACATAGAAAACAACTGTAATTTTATTACCGAAAACAAAAATTAAATATTTAATATGCCTTCCATCATTTGTTACATTTCCAAAATTTGGTAACATAAATGTTAGCACAATAGAATAAATTTTCAGTACGGCAAGATCACTAGAAACGGTTATGTAACATAAGTTTCTTTCACCATTTTGCATACAATGTTGCATTTCGATCATCTAGGACTTTTTTCTTTTTGGCTTGTCTCACACTTCTCATAATGGAATTAGGTTTTATAGGATTCCCAGCATCCATCTTTTGGATATCAACTGCTGCCCCTTGAATTTCTTGTTTTTCACCACTATGCCCTGTACCATTTACCAAGGATGGAACACCCTTTTTATTGTGAGTCATAGCCTCCATCATTGGCATATCAATAACAACTGCTCCATACACTTCTTCCAATTCATTGATTTTCCCTACATTTCTTGAGGATGAAACACCGATTATACAATAATTTTCAGTCGCCATCATAGGTATTTCAACACCATTTGCCCCATTCAATTCTCGTGTTTGATCAATTTGCGCTGCCACTTTCCTCTTGGATGAAACACGGAGTTTTACTATTATTTCTTTTTTGAACATTATTTTTGGCCTTGTGCCTTCCGAAGCGATGTGATTCACGAAAAGCCTCTTCACCATATTTTCTTATTGGCCTTGATCTTGGAAGATGATTAATGAAATGTGAGAACATATTAGTATTTAGTAGTTAAAAAAAGATTATGAGTCCTCATACCATAAAATGAAAGCATAATTAGAAACCATTTGAAATTAGGGCATACTTATTGTTGGTGGTGCAATCAATGATTTCTTAGATTATCTTACCCATGATTGAAGAAGACAATTTGAAGACATGGTCAGGTAGGCCAAAGAGCAATCTACAAGACCCCCATGTGCTGCGAGCATTTACTCTAACCCATAATTTAGGAGAGGGGCATCTTTACGAGGCTACATAGCCATTTTTGCATCCACCGGTGAAAAACCCTATTTTGGCAGTTCTGTATCTTTCTCCTCAAGAAAGGTTAAAGAAAACTCAAATAATGAATAGGTAGCCAAACAAACTAGATATAGGATGGTACCATGGTTCGGACATTCTTCTCAAACCATGAATTGTGGTGGGCATTCTATTAAGGCTACTGGGACCAATTTTGACTAAGGCTGCTGGGACCAATCATTCCTTAAATATATGTTGTAGTTTGGTGAGGCAAGTGACATGGTTGTATGCTCCATACAACACTCTAGAAACTCACATTCTCAATACATTTTTCACATCATCCTATGAGGCACGGCGGGAATTTCCTTAAGGCCACTTGGGCAGATTTAACACCAAGTCCATACTACAGACAAATTTCTCAATTTGGTCTAATCTGCCTAAAACACCCTTTTGGAAGGTCCATAACGTTTTCTTCATCCACTTCCAATACAATATGAAGACATGGTCAGGTAGGATGAAGACCAATCTACAAGACCCTGATGTGTTGCGGGCATTTACTCTAACCCATAATTTAAGGCAGACATCTTTCTGAGGCTACTTAGCCATTTTTGCATCCACTAGTGAAAAGCCCTATTTTGGCAGGCCTGTATCTTTCTCCTCAAAAAAGATTAAAGAAAAATAAAATCATGAATAGGTATCCAAACCAACTATCTATAGGACGATACCATGGTGCAGGCATTCTTCTCAAACCATGAATTGTGGCGGGCATTCTCTGAAGGCTGTTGGGACTAATTTTGACTAAGGCTGTTGGGACCAATTCTTCCTTAAATATATGATGTAGTTTGGTGAGGCAAGTGACATGGTTGTATGCTCCATGCAACACTCTAGAGACTCACATTCTCAATACATTTTTCACATCATCCTATGAGGCATGGCGGGCATTTCCTTAAGGCAACTTGGGCAGATTTAACACCAATTCCATACTTAGACAAATTTCTCAATTTGGTCTAATCTGCCTAAAACACCCTTTTGGCAGGTCCATAACATTTTATTAATCCACTTCCAAGACAATATGAAGGCATGGTTAGGTATGCCGAACACCAGTCTACAAGACCCCATGTGTTATGGGCATTTACTCTAACCCATAATTTAGGGCGGGTATCTTTCTGAGGCTACTTAGTCATTTTTGCATCCACTGTTGAAAAACTCTATTTTGGCAGGCTTGTATCTTTCTCCTCAAGAAATATTAAAGAAAAATCAAATCATGATTAGGTAGAAAAGCGAACTAGCTATAGGATGGTACCATGGTGTGGGCATTCTTCTCAAACCATGAATTGTGGCGGGCATTCTCTTAAGGCTGCTGGGACCAATTTTGACTAAGGTTGTCACGGACCAATTCTTCCTTAAATATATGATGTAGTTTGCTGAGGCAAGTGACATGGTTGTATGCTCCATACAACACTCTAGAGAGTCACATTCTCAATACATTTTTCACATCATCCTATGAGGCACGGCGGGCATTTCCTTAAGGACACTTGGGTAGATTTAAAACAAAGTCCATACTTGGACAAATTTCTCAATTTGGTCTAATCTGCCTAAAACACCCTTTTGGTAGGTCCATAAATTTTTCTTCATCCACTTCCAAGAAAATATGAAGACATGGATAGGTAGGCCTAAGTCCAATCTAGAATACCCCAATGTGCTACAGGAATTTACTCTAACCCATAATTTAGGGAGGGCATCTTTCTGAGGCTACTTAGCCATTTTTGCATCCATTGGTGAAAAACCTTGTTTTGGCAGGCCTGTATCTTTCTCCTCAAGAAATATTAAAGCAAACTCAAATCATGAATAGGTAGCCAAACCAACTAGCTATATGACGGTACCATGGTGTGGGCATTCTTCTCAAACCATGAATTGTGGCGGGCATTCTCTTAAGGCTATTGGGACCAATTTTGACTAAGGCTGCTGGGACCAATTTTGACCACTTTTTTGAAAATTTTCTTGATGGAAGGGTGGATTTTGTATAGTTGGGTGGTCTCATTGTTTTTTGCATGGAAACCTTGGTAATTTTGGCATGGAAACTCGAGGTAAACCCTATTGTTGTAGTTTTTCTTCAAGAGTTTTTTACCTTGGATATTTTAGGGTTTGGTCTAACTTGGGCATTTGCAGGTATGGTTGCTGCTGGAGAGACAGTTCATTCTTGTTCACGGTGTGGTGTCTTAGCTATCTTGCTTCCACAACTACAGTTGGCTCAAGTAAGCGATTCTCTTTTCCTTATGAGAATTGTAAATTGTAAGTGTAACCCTGAAATATTTTCTTTGGCTTTTAGATTTTATGAATTTATCTATGAAAATGAGGGTTGTTGTTATGAATCCCCAAGTTCTATTTTTAATCCTTACATCCATGTGATATACAATGAGTAATGCTAATTGGATATATACATATCAACAACAACCATAAGCCCCATTATCATGATACAGATTAGGGAAACTCAATGTATGAAAATGGAAACCACTTGTAACTAAATAGGCAGTAAGCTAATTGGTGGCTAATTCACTGAAACTTAAGCTTCAAAAGGAAATGGGACCTTTCCCTTCAAATTTGATACTTGGTGGGGAGCCACTATGTCCCATTGACGTAACCATGCCATTTGTAGCTACTCAAGCTGATTCAGATCATGTCCAGTCGATCCGGATTTATGCAGGAAGGAAACAAAATACACAAATAACCATAGAAACAAATATGCAGCAGAAATAACACTTCATTTCATTAATCAAAGAACTGAAACTTCTTTACATACATAATGGAAATAAACTAGCTAGAGTGTTGGTAGCTTATCTCTGAGAAGAGATGTGGCGACTACATGCCTCTAAAATATGTGTTACAATGAGGCTTGAAGGCCTATATATTATTGAGAAACAATGGAAACCCTACAAATCCAAAAACCTAACCCTAGGAGGTGAAACGCTAGAATGTGGGCTCCATTGGGTAACTTGGTACATCAATTTCTCGGGGTCGTAACTTTGGCATACTACCTCCGTTTGACGCGCATGATACATCGTTAGAAATATCTCTTCAAGGACCACATCCATAAACAACAAATATTGAGTTTGGAACAAACTCATATTTGCTTGACCATTCGATGCCGAAAAAATGTTGTTTAGGGCCTCAAAACGGCTTCGGAAGTTTAGGACCTGAAAACTGCCAAAAATAGTAAATTGTGCTACAATTAAAGAAATTGGAAAACTGAAAGAAACAATGGTGGGGGTCCAAGTGGAATAGGTGGGTGGCCACCAATATCCTCTTGGATCATTTCTCCCCCCTTAGGAAGCAATGGTCCCCATTGTGTTGAGTTCCTCCATGAGATGAAGAAACTTCTGCTGAACTTGGTCTCTGGTGAACCACTTTCCCTGGCGAAGGAGTCGGCCTGCTTTGACAAATAGATATAGCTGGATCTTCTGCTGGTGAGTGTTCTTGATCTATATGTCCATAATCTGATTAGTTATGGATTCTTCCATGTAGTCGAGGTTTAAATCTATTGGTGTGAGTTGTTCTGCCACGTCTGATGTGTCTAGTAGAGGTGGAAAGTAGGGCCGAAGGCGGTCCACATTGAACACTGGGTGCAGACCAATGAATGGTGGAATATTGAGCTCGAAGGGATTGTCCTCGACAACCTTGGTGATGGTGTATGGCCCATATCGGAGCAGGTAAAGCTTGCGGTGGGGTCCAGCGAGGCACTCCTTCTACAAATGTTGCCACACTTTGTCGCCCACCTGGAAGTTGTGTTGCACCCAATGTTGATCATGCCGCTACTTGTACTTAGCATTGGATCTATCCAATATGCCATGAACCTGTTGGTGAATGTGCTGAATGCACTCAATGAAGTTGTTCGCCTTAGAAACTTCAGACTAGACATGAGCTAAATCAACCTGAGTGCTGCAAATGACATGGCTATGTCAATGGGAGATAGTGGCTGGAATCCAAAGCCCACCTGAAAGGGGCTGTGGTTGGTGGAGCTATGGAGGGTTCGGTTATAGCTATGTTGTACATAGGAAAGGCTCTCATCCCATATCCATGGATGCTTTGAGTTGTACAAGCACAAAATGTGTACGATCATCCGTTTGACGACCTCTGTCTGGCCATCAGTCTGGGGATGGAAATCTATGGACTTTGTGAGCTTGATGTCTAGCATTGACCATAGGCTAGACCAGAATGTACTAAGGAACCTGTTGTCTTGATCTGAGATTATAGACTATGGGATCCCAAAGTGTATCCACACTCGTTCAAAGAAGAGTTTAGCAGTGGATTCTGCTGTGATATTCTTCTTGCAGGCTGCCATTATGGCCATCTTTGAGAATCTGTCGACAACCATGAACACAGAGTCATTGCCGTTCTTATTAGAAGGAAGGCCCGACATGTAATCCATGGAGATGAATTCCCAAGGTCGAATAGGGGTAGGAAACGGAGTATAGAGGCCTTTCTTCTTGATGGATGGTTTGGCAATGGCACAGGAAGTGCGGGATCGGATGTACTTCCTGATGTCCTGTCGAAGGTTCGGCCAATAGAAACACTTCTATAGTATTGCCACTGTTTTCTCGACCCCGAAATCCCTAGCGACCCAATTGTAGTACGCTTCCCAAATCATCTTGACACGCTCGCTTGAAGGAACACAAAGGTGTCCCATGTGACATAGTAGTGCATCCTGGAGGTGAAAATTTGGAACTTTCTTTCCCTCCAAGAGCGTCCTGTATGTGTGGCTGAATTCTGGATTGCTCTTGTAGAGAATCGGCCAATTAGAGGTCTCTTGCCCACAAGAGTTGAGCATGGTGGTTATTGCCACGATCGATGGTCGGCTGAGGCAGTCTGCAAAATTATTGGTGCTTACCTTCTTGTACTTGATATTCAAATGAAAATCTTGTAGATATGTGGACCACTTCTAATGGTGATCGTTCTGTAACTTCCCTTGTGTTTTTATGAACTGCAGGGGTCGATGGTATGTGTGGATGATCGTTTGCTTCCCCAAAATGTAATGCTTCCATTATCGGCAAGCCTGTACAATGGGATACATCTCTTTGTCATAAGTGGGATATTTGCGGACTGTGTCGGACAGTGTCTCACTGTGATATGCCACTGGATGCCCTTGTTGAGTAATGACTTCCCCAATAGCATAGTCAAAGGCGTTTGTCTCGATCTCAAATGGTTGTTGCAAGTCTGGTAATGTGAGCACTGGGGCACAATAGAGGTGATGTTTCAATTCTACAAATGCCTTCTGTTGAGTTTCTGACCAAAAGAATTTTGCTTTTGCTCCTCCCTTGGTGACTTGACTCAAGGGCTAAGTGATATGAGAGAATCCCAACATGAACCTGCGGTAGAGTAGTTGGGGCTGGCCAATCTTGAATGACTTGGATCTTGGTTGGATCCACATGTACCCTATACTCATCAATAATGTATCCCAAATACTAAACCTGGGTCATGCCAAAAGTGCACTTGTCCAAATTGGCACACAACTTGTGTTGCCGCAGCGTTTGGAGGAGCTGTCGGATGTGGTGGAGGTGCTCTTCCCAAGTCTAGCTGAATATCAGGATGTCATCCAAGTACACTACTACAAATGAGTTGGTGAATGGCCACAAGATGTCATCCATCAGTCTCATGAAGGTTGCCGGAGCATTCGTCAACCCGAAAGGCATGACCAACCATTCGAAAAGGCCCTCCTTGGCTTTGAAGGAAGTCTTCCACACATCGATCGGTTTGATTAGTACCTGGTGATACCCGGACTTTAAGTCGATCTTGCTAAAATATTTTTCCCCTTTAAGAAGGTCCAGGAGGTCATCAATTCATGGGATCAGGTACCTATTTTGGACAGTGATCTTATTCAGCGCCCGATAGTCAATATAGAGTCTCCAAGTCCCATCCTTCTTCTTTACCAACACGATCGGGCTCCCACATGGTGATGAACTTAGCTGGATGTGACCCTTCTGTAGTAGCTCCTAAATTTTCCTCTTGATTTCATCATTCTCCAGAATAGAGCGTCGATAGATCGTTCCATTGGGCAGCAATGCACCTGGGGTCAGATCGATGGGGTGCTTGACTTGACCGTGCAGAGGAACCCCTGTGGGTGAGTTGAATATGTCCCGTACTCCTCCACAACCTTGTCCATTTGTTGTTGTCATGTGGATGGGTCCTATCTGGAGGTCATGGACACGATCTTATTCTTTCCCTAAGGGTAGAACATCGAGAAAACAAATTTCCCAATTTTGGAAATGAGCTTACTGCACTGTTTTGCAGTAACAAAAGAGATAGCGGCAGGAGGTGGTACCTCTGGTATCCTGTACAACTTATTTCCCAACGTAAAAATAACAACGTGAGGTTGAGACTCATACACAACATGTCTCTTCCATAAGTATGGTTGACCTAATAATACATCACAAACATCAAGAGGAGCAATATCACATAATACCTCATCGGTGAAGGGCTTGATGCTATAGGGAAGGCGACACTGCTGGCTGACACGGAGATCCCGTCCTTGGTGAAGCCACCCGATGGTGTATGGCTGTGGGTGTGTTGTGGTCGGAAATCCCAACTACTTCACAACCTCTGTTGAAATGAGGTTCTTTTGGCTCCCACTATCGACTATGAACTATAGCAGGGAACCCTTTACCCACATCTAGGAGTGGAAAAGATGCTCCTCCTCCTCTGAATCTTCTGGTTCTTCCTTTTGGATCTTTGTGGTGGCAACGATGGCATTGGGATATGAATCGATAATATTCTTCCCACGATTTACATATATTTAAACAAACATCATGGAGCAAATGCGTGTGCTCGGTCTGGATGGCAGCATGAAATTTCTGGTTGTGAACTCGCGGGCAGTGAAAATGATGTCTCAAGATGCTTCTGGCAGCTCATTTCTAACTGGGCTCGACCACTTTTCTGTCTATCGAGTCAGCAACATGTCCTTTCCCTTTGTGTTCATTCCATACTCGAAGGCACCTTTCTGCATGGGCTCAAATATGGTAAAGGAGTTTATATATATCCTTTTTGTGCTCAAGATTTCTTCACAGCTTCCCCCTTGCTTCTAGAAGAAACAAGCCTTTGCAGTGGCTTGTCATTCAAGTACTCACCACCTCATAAAAGCTTGGTGGATGGGGTGCATGAAGCTATGAAGAAGACCTTGGGCCCTTGATGCTCCAGTACGAGCATTCTTTCCCACAGAAAATAGGTACATCTCTCAAAGTGGTGTACAATGTATGTTCCCCGATGGTTGGTGCTTCCCTGGTGTGAAAAACCAGGGCGATAGATGAGCTTGGAATCAAGCTCACCAACCAACAACACACCTAGAATAACAAGCTTCTTGAACCAGATTGCCATTGCAAACATATCAAAATCCTTAGAACCTCTTGGCAGAATGATACCGTGAGTTTTCTTCTACACTAGCTCATCCTATGCACCTTAATGGATCTGAAATGTGGTGTTTATATAGGATTGGAAAATTGGCCAAGGGGATGACCCGTCAAGGTTTTCGCACATTTCATCGTCGAGTATCCTGGTCAACCATATGCTTCAGGGCATATGGACTGGATGTGTTTTGGGCCTTTCGCTCCTGTGACGACAATACCAGAACCATTCATTTGCTGCTTTTCCCCTTCTACGTGTGGCGATCAGATTCGTTGTTCCACTTCTTAGATTTTCATGATGTCTTTCTGATTTCACACGCTAGCCATATGATGGGTATTTGGTTTTGGCTAAGATGGCGTTGCCGTGGGGATGATTTATCCTGTGGGTGTATCACAAATGGCGTCGGGGAAATCAATTAATTGTCGGGAAGGCATATCATACGTGAGGGCGTCTTCTCCACTTAGATTTTTTTATAGTTTTTTTATGTTGCATACCCCTTGTGTTTCTCCATGCACTCAGTACCGTAGACCTATTCATATTTGCGATCTAAGCCCTTGATACACCAAATATTCATACCCAAAACTCAACAATGTCAACCTGCACAGCTTGATTTGGGGAGATCAATATCAACCGTCGATCTCTAAACTACCTTCATTGGGACCGCTCAACCTTGAGAACTTTAACATTCTGCTAACCCTTTTTCATCTGAATGAGTGAGCAAATTCTGATCGCGGAATGCTTCTCACCTGTTGATCTACCCAACATCTTGTTCCTGCCGTAGATCTTCGTAGCCCCTACCACTTTCCATGGATTGAATTCGTAACTTTCTCCACACTAGTTCAATCCACGAAATTGTTTGAGACCGCAGATCTATCTCTGCCTTCGTCTCAACCATCCGGTTTTCTCGCTGATTAACCCTTTTCATGATTTGAAAAAGTTTCTCCCTCCGACCAGGTTCACCACGTGAAATGATTTAGGGCCGTTGATCTCACCTTGTGTTGATATCGACCCTCCAACATTACACCCATTTAACGGACTCCGCAAATCTAAAAATTAAATCCTTCATTGCATCTATACTCCATGGAATCGCTTTCCGTCGTTGATTTTCACCATCCTGAATCTGAACCATTGAAGTTTAACACACTTTACCCTTATTCTACTGCTACATGTTTCAATATACAGAAAGATCTATCACCATAGATCAAAACACACTCTCCATCCGACAACTCCATGGTAGCAAAACTTGCTAACCAGTTAACCTAAAAGGCGCTCCCGTAAAATTCCTCAAATAAGATCATTTTCAAACCTTTGGGAAGGAGACATAGATGAACATAAATGAACATTCAATGATGATGGTGGTGGTGGTGGTGATGAATATGATGAAGATGATGAAGAGGATGATGAGGGAGATGATGAAAATGATGATGATGACGATGTTGATTAGGAAGAGGGAGATGACGATGATGATGACAATGACGATGTTGATGATGATGATGATGATGATGATGACGACGATGACGATGATGACAATGATGATGATGATGATGATGATGATGATGACAATGATGATGATGATGATGATGATGATGATGATGATGATGATGATGATGGCGATGACTAGGATAAGGATGATGATGACGAAAATGATGATGATGATGAAGATGATGATGATGAAGATGATGATGATGATGACGATGATGATGATGATGAGGATGAAGATGAGGATGAGGATGAGCATGACGAGGATGATGATGATGATGAAGATATCGATGATGATGATGATGAATATGATGCTGATGATGGTGGTGGTGATGAAGATGATGATGAGGGAGATGATGAAAATGATGATGATGATGATGATGAAGATGTTGATTAGGAAGAGGGAGATGACGATGTTGATGATGATGATGATGATTATGATGATGATGATGATGATGATGATGCTGATGAAGATGATGCTGATGAAGATGATGATGATGCTGATGGAGATGATGATGATGATGATCAATGATGGTGGTGGTGATGACGACGACACTAATGATGATGATGATGATGAGGGTGAGGATGAGGACAATGATGACGAGGATGAGGATGATGAGGATGATGAGGATGAATAGGATGAGGATGATGATCATGATGATCATGATTATCATGATGATGATTAGGATGATGATGATGATGAAGATGAAGATGATCATGATGGTGATGGTGATGATGATGAATATGCTGAAGAAGAAGATGATGATGATTAAGATGTGATGACAAGATATTTACCTTGGTCTTCACTAAATTGTTTTGAGCTTCGCCAACATTTTAATAGAATGGTTATGAGTGATTATTCACTCCTATAAAGAATGCACTTTATGGAACTACCAAACTGCTCAGTTTGGATCTTCCTCTTTTAAGACACTAGACTAGGTCCATAAGTATTGATTCTTCATGTGCATAAATCTAAGAATAGGAGGCTTCACATGGTCCAATAAGTTGTATTTTTTTTTACTACTTCCTCGGATCATATTGAATTGTCAGATTAGTCCTTGGAATGGGTGTTAGGAGAAATCCTTAATTTTTCACTCAACTGGCTGCTCCCCCTATCATGTAGACGTCTTCATTCACTGAGATCCCCCTAAAATTGTGATGATGAAGATGATGATGATGATGACGAATATGATGATGATGATGATAATGAAAATGATGATGATGATGATGATGATGATGTTGATGATGATGATAATGATAATGGAGATGATGATGAATTGGATGATGATGTTTATGATGAATATGATGATGAATATGAATATGATGCTGATGATGATGACGAATATGATGATGATGGTGATAATGAAGACGTTGATGATGAAGATGATGATTATGATGATAATGATAAGGAAGATGATGAAGATGAAGATGATGATGATGATGATGGCGATGACGATTGTTGGGATTCACTCTACTAATGCAGATCAAACCTTAAATTTATGTCAATCCGGGTTGGTAGACTTAGAGGCATATCCAAGTATAAGGACTCAAAGCTAGACTTGACTTGGAAATCTAGTTTATCTATGAAATAACCCTATGAACAAATTAAGTTACTGTGATTTGAAAACATAAAAATCCCCTTACAGGAAAAGTTTCATCTGATATTTCATTTACACAGCAATTTATATGTAGAAGCAATTTTATATGTGAAAGATTCTGAGATAATAAAAACAATTACAAATTAATCTTAACCCTAAAATATGAATTATAAAACTCTGCCTATTATCCCAGCATTGAATAAACAATAAAACATTAATTCCCTTTACAGGAAAGCATTCATAATGTGTGACTGTTCTTAAGACTCCATCATTGAATAAGCAAGAAATACACTGTAATGTGAGATAGTAGTACGAACCATTTCTACAGCATTAAATTAATGGAATAACAAAGCTGATAAAACTGATTGAAAGCAGTCTAACTCATTCTACAATAAGAAAATCAAATTCTACAGGAACTAAAACATACCATTGACACAATCCAAATCGTTCACTGGCAATTGAAAGGGTGTGCATAATCGACAGAGGGGGCCCTCCAATGGCTCGTTCACACACGCAAATGAAGAATCACAGAGCTTAAACTTAGATTATATTCACCATAAAATTGATCATACACAGTAATAGAATAACGCAGTCCAGAACAGTATGCGTTTTCTCCCAAATCGTGATGGATTTCTCCTCTGTTTTATGAAGTACTTATACAAATTCTTGAAAACTAGAAATGCTATTAATCTGGAAACTAATTAATGAAACATAGTCCTCGAGATCCTCTATCAGATCCACAAAATTGGAACTGCCCTGCTTTTGTGCTGAGTGGTGGCACAAGTGGTCGTCTTTGACCGACTTTGACTTGACACCTATGAGAACCACATCATCTATTCGTTGGAAGTTTATCCATCCTTGGACACTGAGGATATTTTCTCCATCTTTCAGTTCACGCCTAGCTGGCCTGCAAGTGTTCAACCTTGGAGACATTACGGGAAGTTAGCACATCCTGTAATCCTGAATAAAAACCTTAGTTTAAATGCTTTAAAAATCTCAAAATTCAATCTGTTAAAAAGCAATGACATTTATACCTTTTAACCAAAGTTTGTGGGTGAATTTAAGGATTTATAAATCAGTATGAAGGTTTTATGGAGGAAAATGGAAGATATTTAGGTGACAAAAAGAGGTCAAAATGGTGCCCAACATCTCCCCCAAGAGGAAGCTGTTGCATGTCCTCATGCCCAAAAGTATTTGACCTTGTTTATATCAAAAACCAAAATTTTTCTGCTGACCCTCTTGCTTTTAATCTCCTGTCTGAGATGATGCATTTGTTGAAGCCCGAGATGCATAAAGGACTTTCAGTCTCTCATATTTAGTTTTATAAATCTTCTTTTGCTTGTACCATATGTATGCATGTTTGGAAATGCGTGTCCTTTGAACCTTCAGCTTCCAATTGACTTCTCTTAACTTCTCATTCCTGAGCTCTAATTCCTTTATTTCAAGTTTCAACCTCTTAATCTATTTATTATTCTTGGAAGTTTTCTTCTTTTTCATTTTCACTGGAAGCTGTACAGAATTGGTGTCCATCCCCAATTCTTCATTCTTTTCTACTGAATCCTCTTTCTTTTCTTCTTCCACAGTTTGTTGCCTTGAGAAAAGAGAAGCTGAATCCTTTATTATTTCCTGTCTTGATGCCTTTTTCTTTTCTTTCTCTTGTTGATCCAAGAAGAGATTGATTCTTTTTGTCTGTTTGATCACTTCATCAGTATCTTGGATATCCTTCCCTATTTCATCTGCTGGATCTTCTTCTTGACTCCCCAAGGCTGACTTACTTCGAGTTTGCTTATACTTCCTTGGCTTTCTCTGGTAAGTGGTGAAAATATGCTCTTGTTTTTGAAACTGTTTCTCTTCTCTCATCACACTCCTAGTTCATATCCTTCTCTGAGGTTGTTTTGAACTTGTTTCCTTAGAGTTGTCTTCATCATCAGTAATCAGCAACACCTCTTTATTTTTCTTTTTCCCCTTTGGCGGTTTTGAGCTTGTTGCCTCAGGGTATGTTATCATCAACAATTCATCTTCTTTTAAACCTTCTTCAAGCGATTCTTCTTGCTCTTCAAACTGATTGTGAATTAAAAATCCCGACCATGTCAAATTTTGCTTTTGTAACTCATGCTGGATGATGATTTTGATGAGTCCACAGTGAAAAAAGGCTTGTCATTTTGTCTTTTTCACGCCTTTGGACAGCTTTAGCCATCTTAGTTAAACTCTGTAACAGGAAATAGAGCATATTAATCTCACATTCACCTTTTAAATGCTGCAACAGCTTGATATGGTAAAGATAAACAATACTGAATCGGCCTTCACAAGTAATGAATTTTTGGATAACATAAACTATTTCATCCCAGGGATGAACCAACCAGCTCCTTGGTATTCCTTTCTTCCAGTTTACTGACCCTGCTCTTGATCTGCACAAAAAGGGTATCCATGCCTTATCCTTGAATTGCTTAGTTTTGAAAAATATTTCTCCTTGCTGTGGCCAATAATTTGTGCTAAGATGTCTTCAGACACTCTAAAGTTCAAGTTTCCCACTATAACCCTTTCTCCATCAAATGTTTCAACAAAATCTAGACTAACATGATTATTATGCCCATCAAACTTTTCAAAAAAAGTTACCCACTGTTTCTTTTCAAAAATCTCCATGCAATTCTCATGAATATCAGTGGGGTTGAACTTTTCTGGTTCTAGTCTAGATGACATTTTGGACTTGAATAGGAAAGATATATGTAACAGGAAACTTCAACCTTTCAATTTTTTAACTCTGCATTTGTTTTCTTATCCCAAACGACACTCTGAAAATGTAGAATTGCTGCTGGTCTTAGCAGAGTCTTTGGCAAAGAAAGGGTTTAAGTTTTACCTCCTTTCTGATGTAACTGCCTTCACTTCTACCTACGCGATTACTTCCACAGCAATTCGTGTCTGTGTCCTTCCTTTAATCCACAGCTTCTTCTTACTGCAAACTGTTACCCACAGCAATCGGGCTTTTGCAAAGACAATGAGTTGGATTTGGTCCAAAAAGAAATGACCAAATTGTAATCCTCGGCTTCACCAGTTCATAATACAAATTTCAAGCACATTTGTATACTGTCGTGGAGCATATAACCATGTTTCTTCTCATCATTACATGAACATGCCACTTTTCATTTAATTACTCATTCAGGAAAGAAATGAAAGGTAAGGTTTTAATTCATCTGCACATAACACGTTTTGATTTATTTGCATGCCCCAATGTTTAATGAACGAGTTGTAATAAAGGGATTTCTTCTCTTAAAGTAGACTCCTTTTTCTTTTGAAAATACACATGACCATCGATTTTCCTTAAATTCTATATGTTTACTTAATGCATGATGCACTAATGTATATATAGAAAAACATTTGAAATTCTATTTTCCAGTTTATGGTTTTATTTTTCTTAAAACATTTCACTTTCTGCTGAGAAGGAGACCCTGTCTGAATTTCTGCTAAGAAGGAAACCCTGCCTGTAGAATGCAGTATATGTTTTTGGCCATTATAATTTTGCTTCTGGGTTTGATTTTGACCACCATCTTGACCCCTAGGGTAGGATAATGGAAAGTAAATGGAATGCTGGCAGAGACTGTGAGGATAATGAAAATAGGCAGTCAAGCTTATGAGGGTTGGTAAATATGTCATCACTTAGAAACAAAGAATCATGCAACTTTTAAAACACAAAAACTAAAATTCTTACAGGCTTTGCTTGATATCCCTATATGATGAGCTTGCTGCTTGATGTAACTAGTTTGCATTTATTTCTGGTTCATATCTATCCTTCTGATGTCTTCTTTATGCAAAATGTCTGCCATCTCAGATTCCTTCTTCTTTGCTGGAAGTCAGGTCCCTCTGTGTTATTGGAAATCAGGTCCCTCTGCATATGACTTCTGCATATGAAAAAGAATTGGAGGGTGGCAAGAAAGCATAAAAATGCTTTTCCCCCTCACAGGCCTATTTATTGACTTGTCCTCAAGTCAAACAAAAACTTGATTTATTGAAAACAAAGCTATGTAAAAGGCATGAAATTTGAAAAGAATATTTTTATGAATTTTCAATGGCCAAGCGAACCTGGTTTTCCATGGAAAATTCAAGTTTATATTGTGCCAGTGACCTGGTTTTCACAACTAAACTTCCTTTTTTTCTTTGGTTATATATATATATATTATATTTTGCTTTTTTTTTGTTTTTTTGTTTTTTTGTTTTTATTTATTTGCTATATCAAATCAGCTAAGAACCAGGTGAAGGAGAAACACCAATGTGTCTTTTCAGCACTTCCATTTCCCTTTGCTATGAAATTTGTTGTATTAAATCTTCCTTGCTGATAGGCTTGGTATAAAGTTTGAGCCGATGGCCATTGACCACAAATGTGCATGCTTCAGCATCGATTGTTTGAAGTTGGACTGAGCTATTGTCATATACCTCTGTAATCTCATATCGACCAAGCCAATGAGTTGTGAATTTGGCTTTGAAGTCTTTAAAACTTTGAGTCAAACAATAGTGCCCAGTCACCGATGTGAAATTGTTTCTTTTTAATAAACTTGTCATGCCATTGAGCTCTCTGCTGTTGGATCAAGATATTGTGTTCTATGGCAGCCTGTCTCATCTCATCTAGTTGATTCAATTGAAGTATCCTTTCTTGTTGAGCTTCAGAAAGATCCATACCCAAATCTGCTGCTAACTTGAAAGTATGAATTTGAAACTCTATAGGGAGGAGGACTTGCTTACCATAAACAAGCTGATAAGGAGAAAAACCAGTACTGTTTTTCCAAGTGATCTGGTATGCCCATAAAGCTTCAGTAAGCTTAGCTGACCAATCCTTCCTATGCATCTGAACAGTTTTGGTGATGATTCCTTCCAAAGTCTTGTTTGTAGATTCCACTTGGCCATTTTCTTGTGGATGGTAAGGGGTAGACTTTCTGTGCTCAATATTGTACTTTTCGGCTATCTCCTGCACTAGTTTGGAGGTAAACTGGGCACCTTGATCAGTTACAATCTTTCTAGGAACCCCAAATCTGACAAATATCACCTCAAAGAGAAAGTTTACCACAGTCTGTTCAGTGGCTCTTGGTAATGTTTTGGCCTCTACCCACTTAGTAACATAGTCTGTATAGACCAAAATGTACTTCTTCCCTTGTGATGGTGGATGAATTGGACCAATGAAGTCAAGGGCCCACTTTTCAAACGGTTCAATGAGGATTTGTGGTTGGAGTGGCATTTCATCAGACCGGACTGGTCGTCCCATCCGTTGACAAGTATCACAAATTATAACATACCTCTTAGCATCTTTGAAAATAGAAGGCCAGTAATACCCCAAATTGAGTATCTTGTATGCTGTTCTTTTATCTGCAAAATGGCCACCACACGGTTCATCATGACATGCATTTAAAATGTCTAAGACTTCATCCTGTCGTACACATCTTCTTATAATTAGATCATATCCTGTGTAAAAGAGATCACCATTAACCCATATATGCCTAGCACTTTGTTTAATATTCTTTTTCTTTTCTTTAGATGACATAGATGGTGGTAGTTGGCTTGATGATAAGTAGTTGGCAATATCAGCATACCAAGGAGGGATAACAGAAATTGCAAACAGGTGTTCATTAGGAAAACTATCTAAAACAGGAACAGCCTCACCAGTATTGTGTAAGCGAGACAGGAAATCTGCCACTTGATTTTCTCGTCCAGGCCGATCTAAAACAGTGATATTAAATTCCTGCATTAACAACAACCATCTAGTGATCCTACCATTAGTGATATATTTATTCATTAAATATCGTAAGGCTGAATGATCTGTATGGACAAAAATTTCGTAGCCAGTTATGTAATGACGGAATTTGTTTACAGCATGAACCACCGCCAACATCTCCTTTTCAGTGACTGTATAGTTCAACGCTGCAGGTGTCAGATTTTTACTAATAAAATAGATAGCATAAGTCATGGTATGCTCTTTTTGTCCCAACGAGGCCCCTATTGCAGTAGCAGAGGCATCAGTAAAAATATGGAAAGGCAATGTCCAATTTGGTCCCCTGAAAATGGGAGCAGTTGAGAGCTTCTCTTTAAGTGTTTGAAATGCAGATTGACAGTCAGTATCCCAATTAAAATTCACATCCTTTGAAAGCAATTTAAACAATGGCAGAGCTATCTTACTAAAATTTGCAATAAATCGACGATAATAACCTGCATACCCTAAAAAGCTTCTTACATCTATTTCAGTTGTTGGTTCAGATTAATTTTCAATGATTTGAATTTTAGCAAGGTCTACTTTTATTCCAGATGAAGAAATGTGATGCCCTAAAACTATCCCTTTAGTCATCATCATAAAACACTTTTCGTTACTAAGGGAAAGGTTTGAGTCAACACGCCTTTTTAGGATTTTCTCCAAATTTGCTAAGGAATCTTCAAAGGTACTTCCATATACAGAAAAATCATCCATGTAAATTTCAACACACTCATGAATTAGATCTGCAAAGATGGCCAAGACTGCCCTCTGAAAGGTAGCTGGGGCATTACATAAGCCAAAAGGTAAAACCTTGTAGGCATATGTGCCCCAGGGACATGTAAAGGTGGTTTTGTCTTGGTCTTCTTTTGCAATACTAATTTGATTATACCCATTGAAACCATCTAGAAATGAAAAATATTCTTTTCCAGCTAAGGTATCCAACACTTGATCAATGAAAGGAAATGGAAAATAGTCTTTTAATGTTGCCTTATTTAACTCCCTGTAATATACACATATGCGCCATTTACCATTTTTATTTGGAACAACAACCAAGGGGGAAACCCATTGGCTGTCAGAAATGGGGTAAATAAATCCTACTTTTAACAACTTCTGCAACTCTTCCTTGACTATCTCTTTTAGTATGGGGTTCATTCTACGTTGCGGTTGTCTAAGAGGTCGGATTTTATCATTTGTGTAAATGTGGTGAGTGCATGTCTCATTATGAATACCTAGCATATCAGTATACTCCCAAGCAAATGCATGGGAATGTTTATTCAGCAAAGTAATCAACTGTTCTTCCTGTGATGTAGTAAGATGTGCACTTATATTCAAATGTTTGCTTGGACTAATTTCAACTGTTTTACTTTGAATATCTGTGATTGAATGAACATTAAAAATATCATGAAGTGCCAATGCTAGAGAATGTACTGTGCAATTTTCCTAAAAATTATAACCCAAAACTTGATCTGCTATAGCATATTGCATGTCTCTTAATTCTTTAGAAATACCAGGTTCAACAATAAAATAATCTAACAAATCTTAGTTGTTTTCTTCATGAAAATCAAAGAACTGATTGATACTCAGGATAGGCTGAATCACTTCTTCTTCTTGTTCTTTGGTCTCATTAATCCATGACAGATGATCTAATGTAGAAGGTCTTTGGGCAGAAGGGTAAAGTGCAATTTGTTTTCTCTCTGTCCCATGTGAAATGAGCATACTTCCTGACCTACACCCCATGAAGGCATCTGCTGTTGCCAACCAGGGTCTTCCAAGAATCAATGGGTGACCTCCTAGATTAGACTTTGGTTGTAGCACTGTGAAATCGACAGGATACTCCCAGGAGTCTAAAGAAACAATGATATCTACAAAGACCCCTTCAGGTGTAATTTTAGACCTATCAGCTAATTCCAAAACTGTTTTGGTTGGTCTGAGATTTGTCAAGTGAAGGTATTCCATTGTCTCCAGTGTCATGACATTAATGGCAGCACCTAGATCAATCAGCATTTTTGGAATTGAAAAATTATTAATAGTAATTGTAACCATTGGGATTCCAGGATCTACATACTTTTCAATGAAAACAATATTAGACATTAATCCTGCTAGATTGCCTACCACATGAATTTTTGATGGATCCTTCCTTCTTTTATTAAGACATAATTCCTTAACTGCTTTAGTATAAATTGGAATATCTTTTATAGCCTGCAGTAGAGGAATTTTGACATATACATTGGTTAACTCATTCAAAACATCAAAATCAGGTAGGGAGATTGAAGGTTTTTCTTTGACAAACCTTTCTGGAAAAGGAGGTGTATAAGATACTAATGTTTTCCCTTTTTTACTGTGATTTTCTGACTGATATTTTTCTGTATTTAATTTTTTTGGAGTTTTCTCATTTTCTGTTTGTTCTTCTAAGATAACATGAGATTCTTTTTGTAAAATTTTCCCAGATCTTAAATTGATATTTTGCAATGGGAGGATTGAGTAGGGAAGCGCCATGCCATCATCAACATTATATATGGGTATGTCTATTTTATTATTTGGATTTGGAATTGGCTGAGCTGGAAATTGTGTAGGGCAAGGTGGAGGCTGATTGGATGGCAATTGAAGCTGTTGAGGTGGTGGGCCCAACTGAGGAGCCATGTTGTTGGGTTGTTTAAAAGATGGAACTTGGAAAGATGGGGCTTGGACTTGATTCTGCTAGTATTGGGGATAGGCAGAAGTTTGTTGATAGGGCTATAAATAGGCCTGCTGATATGTCTGGTTACCATGGGTATATCCTCTCCAATTTGGAGCAGATTGGGCTAATGGAGGAGACCAAGTTTTCCAGGGCATGGGTGCACTCCATGAATTATGAATAGGAGTTTGATAATTTGTATGAAATTGTTGCATAGGATCTTGAGACATACCTGAAAATTGTGGCTGCCAAGGTCTTCGTTGTCCCATAAAGTAGAGAGACTCCATGCTTTGATTATCCTCCATTCGAGATGCCTGCAATTCTTTCAATCCGAGGCAGTCATCAGTTTTGTGATTAGAAGTACATAAGCCACAAATTTCAACAATATTTAAAGGACATTCTTTTAGTGGGTGTTTCTTTCTACATTTAGGACAAAAAATAGACAAAGCTTGATCTTGTTGGTCCTGTTGTTCTTTCATTTTCTTGGTTTTTTCTACTTCGACCTGTGTGCCCAAGGTACTCAATAAATCAGTATTGAAATCTTCTAGTAGATTTCCAAGCTCAGCTCTAGAGATACCACTGTTTGCAGATTTAGTTACTTTGGTAGTGATATCCCTTTTTCCAGTTCTAGCCTTTCCTCTTGAATATTTCTAACATAAATCTTGTATCTCATCAAAGGGAAGGTAAGAGATGTCACCTTTGCCCATAACATTCAAAATATCCAAATACTCTTCTCTTATTCCTTTTAGAAATATTGTTCTAATCATCTCAGATGTCAAAGAATTCTATTTATATTTCTGCAAGTTATATGAGAATCTTTCCAAATACTCCTCCAAGATCTCATCTTCCTGTTGAGTCATTCCAAAAATGTCATCTTTTAGATCCTTTGATCTGCAATATGCCTGATATTTTCGAAGAAAGATCTTCCTCATTTCATCCCAGCTAGTGATAGAATGCTCTTCTAAGCCCATGAACCGTTTCAAGGCAGCTGCTTTAAGGGTAGCAGGGAAAAGACGAAGCTTATGGGTGTCATCAGTGTATCCATAAGTTCGACACAAGATATCAAACTCGAATAGGAAAGAGTCAGGATCTTTAGAGGTCACGCCATAGAAGTTTGGTAAGACAGATGGCGGGATATTCTTCATTTTTACCTCTTCTCCTAGGATGATACTAGTGTCCAAAATGGGAAATTTAAAGGTGGCTTCCTGATCTTCTTCTGTCCTTTCATCCCTCTCATGTCTCCTTTCTTCTTCCCTTTCATGTCTCCTCTCTTCTTCTCTTTCATGTCGCCTCTCTTCTTCTCTTCTCTCTTTTCTTCATTTGTTTTCTATTTCTAACATTCTCTCATACTCCCTTCTCTGTTCTGCAGTTGGCCCTTTTGATGTTTCTTCCTCAGCCATTTTAGAAGTACCCACTGTTGAGATGAATCCTTTTGGAAAAGAAGGTCCTGTTACTTCTGTTTTTGGGGGGGTTTTGATAAATCTTCCTTTCTCGTCTCTTTGTCTTGACATAAAACTAAAATATATTTTGTGTTTTTGTTTGAAATTTTGTTTTTATCAGAGAACTAAAGTTCCTAAGCCTGCTTCTAAATGCCTCCCCGGCAACATCGCCAAATGTTGGGCTTCGCTCTACTAATGCAGATCAAACCTTAAATTTATGTCAATCTAGGTTGGTAGACTTAGAGGCATATCCAAGTATAAGGACTCAAAGCTAGACTTGACTTGGAAATCTAGTTTATCTATGAAATAACCCTATGAACAAATTAAGTTACTATGATTTGAAAACACAAAAATCCCCTTACAGGAACAGCTTCATCTGATATTTCATTTACACAACAATTTATATGTAGAAGCAATTTTATATGTGAAAGATTCTGAGATAATAAAAACAATTACAAATT
The DNA here is from genome assembly GCA_001517045.1 of Pseudotsuga menziesii. Taxonomy (NCBI): domain Eukaryota; kingdom Viridiplantae; phylum Streptophyta; class Pinopsida; order Pinales; family Pinaceae; genus Pseudotsuga; species Pseudotsuga menziesii. The sequence continues at coordinate 191,749 of LPNX010727144.1, forward strand.
AATCTTAACCCTAAAATATGAATTATAAAAATATGCCTATTATCCCAGCATTGAATAAACAATCAAACATTAATTCCCTTTACAGGAAAGCATTCATAATGTGTGACTGTTCTTAAGACTCCATCGTTGAATAAGAAAGCAATACACAGTAATGTGAGATAGTAGTACGAACCATTTCTACAACATTTAATTAATGGAATAACAAAGCTGATAAAACTGATTGAAAGCAGTCTAACTCGTTCTACAATAAGAAAATCAAATCCTACAGGAACTAAAACATACCATTGACACAATCCAAATCGTTCACTGGCAATTGAAAGGCTGTACAGACTCGACAGAGGGGGCCCTCCAATGCCTCGTTCACACACGCAAATGAAGAATCACAGAGCTTAAACTTAGATTATATTCACCATAAAATCGATCATACACAGTAATAGAATAACGCAGTCCAGAACAGTATGCGTTTTCTCCCAAATCGTGATGGATTTCTCCTCTATTTTATGAATTACTTATACAAATTCTTGAAAACTAGAAATGCTATTAATCTGGAAACTAATTAGTGAAACATAGTCCTTGAGATCCTCTATCAGATCCACAAAATTGGAATTGCCCTGCTTTTGTGCTGAGTGGTGGCACAGGTGGTCGTCTTTGATTGACTTTGACTTGACACCTATGAGAGCCACATCATCTATTCGTTGGAAGTTTATCCATCCTTGGACACTGAGGATCTTTTCTCCATCTTTCAGTTCACGCCTAGCTAGCCTACAATTGTTCAAGCTTGGAGACATTATGGGAAGTTAGCACATCCTATAATCCTGAATAAAAACCTTAGTTTAAATGCTTTAAAAATCTCAAAATTCAATCTGTTAAAAAGCAATGACATTTATACCTTTTAACCAAAGTTTGTGGGTGAATTTAAGGCTTTATAAATCAGTATGAAGGTTTTATGGAGGAAAATGGAAGATATTTAGGTGACAAAAAGAGGTCAAAATGGTGCCCAACAACGATGATGGTGATTATGAAGATGATGATGATGATATTGATGAAAATGATGAATTAGACGATGGTGATGACGATGACAAGGGTGATGATGAGGATAATGATGATGATGATGATCATCATTGTTGTCGTCATCACCATCATCTTCGTCGTCTTCATCATCATCATGATCATCATGATCATGATCATCGCCATCGTCATCGTGTTCGTCCTTGAAGGGACTTATGTATAGGATCTCACTATAACCAATGCAACCAATACAAATTATGACAAAATCCGAGTTAAATTAAACTACACTAAATTAAAAACATAGAGTTGTTTAACTATAATTAATTTAAAATGCAACAAAATATAAAATATGCAAATAAAAAAAATCCAAAATAAACTAAACAAAAGGTAAACATGCAAAATAAAAAAACAAAACAAAACACAAAATATAAAATATGCAAATAAACAAAAAAAAAATGTAGAATTCAAAAACACCCACGCACTAGCTCATTAGCAAAACAACAACGATCAAGTTCACTCTCATGCACTAGTTCATTAGAAGCATCCAGAGCACTGGTAATTTGATGAGCAGAGCAGTGGTAAATCAAGGAGCAGGGGATGCCAGTCCAGAGGATACCGGTGATCCTAATGGAGGAAATCTGGTTGCAGTCTAGAGGATATCAGAGTTCCCAGGTGAGGCAATCCAGCTGCAGTCCAGAGGATAACAAAGGGCCCAATGAATTATGTAAGCCCATTAACCCTAGCAGGGTAGGAATTTGGGAAAAATACGACAAATTTCTGAACCAATATGGATTCGGTATAGTCATACTGAAATTATAATTTTTTTGTTGTGCTGCCATCGCTTCTATTATCAGTCAATCTAGTAATTGTTTTCTATTATTCGAGCGTCTGAAGATCCTCCTTAAATTCAGGGAAAATACATATGGGTTGAGCACTGTAAGCCAGTCATGCTCTTGTATAATTTTATGAATTATGGCACAATTTGCAAGCTTTTGTAATTTTATTCTATTTAATGGTCTAGGACAGTGCGCAGAGTCCTGTAGGAGCTATAATCTGAATTGGTTCAACCTATTTTGTTGAAGCTTTGAACCTGATACGTGTTTCTTCTAAGCATTTAATTTTTCTTTAATAATTAGCTTTACCTCGATTATGGCACAAATTACAAGCTTCTGTTATTTTATTCTATTATATGTCTGAAACATTCTATAGAGTGCAACCTTGTGTAATCTTATTCTATTTAATGGTCTAGAACAAAGTCCTCTATGAGCTATAATTTGAACTGATTCTGTCGAAACTTGAACGTGAGACCTCTTTCTCCTTTAAAGATGCATTTAATTTTTCTTTGATTGTCAGTTTTAAATGGATTATGGCACACTTTTCAAGCTTTTGTGATTTATTTCTATTAGGGGTCTAAAACATTTTGTAGAGTGCCATAGGACCTGCAATTATAATGACTAGGTACAATTCAACCTAAGACCTATTTCTCCTTTAAAGAAGCATTTTATTTTATTTTTATGCTCACTTTTACCTGAATTACAACACACTTTGAAAGCTTTTCCCATTTACTGGTTTGGATTTTGGAACAATGTATAGTTCCCTGGGACTCGTGGGCTATAATTTGAATTGACTTTAGTAAATTGGCCCTCGTATCTCTTTCTTCTTTAAAGACACATTTGATACAAGTATTATTTTTCAACTACACTTATATATTTTTGCCTATGTTTGGCATATACCATGGTAGTTAGTGTGGTCTCCTCTGTTTGGTATATCTCAAAGAGTCCGAAGGTTATCAAGAATACTGTAGCTTGCATGTGTCTTCATTAAACCCTATGCGAACATTTATTCCTTAAATATATGCTGTGTAATTTCGATCACATCATATCTTCCAAAATACTATCCTTAAATCCTTCTCAACATATGTAGAATTCCCTTTATAAATTTTTGTTTATTAATTTCCTGTAGCTTACTCTTTTATTTCACCAAGGCTGTACAGGCATACTTTTCTAACTTTTGGCAGACTTATATTTTTCACATCTTGACCATCTTTAAATAAACTGAGGATATGGCTAGGTATCCACCTCAACTAGGAACAAGACCATGTCACCTTAAAACCTTACTGACAAACACATAGTCTCTAGCAATCACTTTAAAATGGTCTTTCAAACTGCTCAATTCAACACTTAGTGAATTTTGTCAAACCCTAGTCATTATTGTGTCAGGAGGCATTTTGACAGACTCATATCTCACACGTGTCAACACCCAGAGGGAAATTGAGATCATGAGTTTATTCCCAGATCATCAAAGAATGGACCCATACCATCTGGTGAATTTATCAGTTAAAGAGCTGAATATGGCGCGCATTTCCAAGTGGGCTCTCAACCTCCTATTTTCAACACAGTGAATTTTTCATATTTTTGGATATGCAAACTAATGTTTTTGCCTCTTTTGGCAGGCTGATATTTTTCTCATGTGGTCACCATAAGAAAAACTAAGAACATGGATGGATAGCCAGTTCATTAAAGAACATTCCTATACCTTTTGATGAATTTATCATTAATCAGACAGGATTTGGCAGGCATTTCCAAATGCCTCTTCAACCTTATGATTTGACACTAGTCAATTTCTTTAAACCCTAGGTCTCAAAGGTGATTTCAATTTTTCATCAAAATTGGAGTGTAAGACATCCAATGGATGGAGGACAACTAGATGAATCCATTAAGACCAGTTTCATCCTTTGGAACTACTTTCTCTCTCCTCGGCGGGCATTTTACTGAAGTATGATGTAATAGCTGCTTAAGACCTTGTTTTGGCAGATCCATAATTTCCGCCTCAGGTACTTTCAGGTCAAAGTAAGAACATGGTCAAGTAGACAACACAATCACCTATAGGATGCCCATATGATGTGGGAATTTATTTCAACCCACAAATTATGGAGAGCATTCTCCTAGAGAAACTTGTCTAATTTGACAAAAAAGAACTTCTTTTGGGAGGCATGTATCTTCTTCCTCAAAGAGTTTTTCTGAGAAATGGTGCCATGGTCAGATAGATACTTCAACCAACTATGGGATGACAGGCCATGGTGGGCATTTTCTCCTTCTTATGAAATATGGTGGGAATTTTCATAAGACTACTACTTTAGGACAATTTTTCTGAGAAATGGTGCCATGGTCAGATAGATACTTCAACCAACTATGGGATGACAGGCCATGGTGGGCATTTTCTCCTTCTTATGAAATATGGTGGGAATTTTCATAAGACTACTGCTTTAGGACAATTTTTCACCACTTAGTCTTTTTCCAACTTTATCATACATGCCTATGCCCATAAAAAATTCTTTTGTCATTAATGAACATATCTAGGATATGTCTGTCCACAATCTTCAGTACACCAAATGTCACCAATTCCCAAGACCACCTATAATTGGTCTAAATTTGGTGACATTTCACAATGTTATCCTATTTTAAAAAAATCAGACACATAGTTAGAGAAGGAGTACCTTGCATGAGAAAACTTGCATATCAAACCACTGTGGAAGAGGGAGTGTTAGACTAAAGCCACTGAGTTTCGGTGGGCAATCCATGAATGAAGCAATATGACCACCGCCCGTTCCAAATTGAATCCCCAACATGATCTATATGAGGGGGAACCCCATACCTCTTTGCATGCATTAACTAGTCAAGTGGCCCAATAAACACACTTCTATATCCGTGTTGTGAACAAATTCCAAACCAAATCAAATCATGTCTTATACTTAAAAATAATTCAAATTAAATAACTCTAAAAGAAATTACACCTTTGAGAGAAAAATAGCTTTTGGTAAAGTTTTTGGGAAGAAAAAACTTTTGATATTAAAACATTAAAAGTAAATATATTTGCACGCTAAATTATATCCACTTGGTAGCTTATATTCTTGTTTTATTGAGTGTAGGTACCACCAAATAGGTATCTATCAAATCTATCTTCCTCGAGTGATGGTGAATATATACTTGGAGAGGTTGAAAGTGATACATGTTGTACTAGATCTTCCAGTTCTATATCAACTAGATCTGAAAAGGTAAGGAAAAGATTTTGTAGATGCATGCAATATTTTATTTCCAATGGAGGGTCATGTAATTATGATGCTGAGAGCATAGGTGACATTCAATTTCCCTTGAGGTATAGACATCTAGTGCAACGATGGGTACCTAATAAGCTACCTCAAGTGGAAACATATTTCTTCATCAATGGGAGGATGTATCACATTGCTCCTTCGTCCTTACATGGATTGGGGCTATTTTCCATGGATGGCATAAAGGTCGGCTATGGCACTATAACTGAATTGATAGAGTATGTCGAACCATTATATAGATACAATAATTGGTTGATCTTGGTCCAATATACTCGAAGTATGAGGAGATACGGAGTTTCTGCAAATTATATACAACTAGCATAACACAATAAAAACCAAGGGGAGACTATGTATATTGATGGGAGACCAAATGCGTCCAAAAACGTTGCTGGATTTATAAATAGTACATGGATAGTGACAACAACTAAGAAACCGAATTGCAAATTTGAGGGAGGCGAAGAACATCGTATATTTGTATGTGCAACAAAAAAAATACTTCCAGGTGAAGAGTTGTTGATCGATTACAACTTAAATCGAATAGATGTGGCTTCCACAGTCCAGGGTAACCGTGGAAGGTCACACGCTATGCCTCATCAAGTAAATGCTAAATATAGTAACTAAACATGACTACAATAACTAAATGTTTCGATTTTTTTGTTAACATTCGATTTCCACCATTGACATTCACTTTTTTCGTGCATTTTATGAATATTTCCATGTGATAACATGCTTATTACACTTTTATGCTTATCTATTTTTTTTTTATGTTACAATTATTGACTCAACTTTTATTGATTGATTTATTTTGTCAGGGTTGCAGCAGTGGAAAGCCGCATACTACTTCCACGGTCCAGGGTGACAGTGGAAGGTCACAATCTATGCCTTGTGAGGTAAATGTTAAATATAGTAAATAAATATGACATCAATACCAAAATGTTTTGATTTTTTCAGTTAACATTCGATTTTCACTGTTACCATTCGTTTTTGTCATGCTTATTGTGAATATTTCCATATGATAACATGATTATTACATTGTGGTAGGGGTCTGCTCATCCCCATGGAGCAGAACATGTATCTCCTCCTTCGAAGGAAAAAGTAAATATTATTGCAGTATCTCATTTTTGTTTATGTTACAATTATTGACTCAACTAAATATAGTAACTAAATATGACTACAATAACTAGAAACTCCAACCCCAGAAGATTTCCATGTGACAACATGCTTATTACACCGTGGCAGGGGTCTGCCCATGGTCGTCATGCAACAGAACGCATGTCCTCTACTTCCATGGTCCAGTGTGACCGTGGAAGGTCACACTCTGTGCCCCATTAGGTAAGTGTTAAATTTAATAACTAAATGTTGAGATTTTTTCTGTTAACATTCAATTTCCACTATTACCATTCTCTTTTTTCATGCTTATTGTGGATATTTCCATATGATAACATGCTTATTACATTGTGGTAGGGGTCTACTCATCGCCATGGAGCAGAACATGTATCTTCTCCATTAGAGGTAAAAGTAAATATTATTGAAATATCTCATTTTTGTTGATGTTACAATTATTGACTCAACTAAATATAGTAACTAAATATGACTACAATAACTAGAAACTCCAATGCCAAAAGATTTCCATGTGACAACATGCTTATTACACTGTGGCATGGGTCTTCCCATGTTCATCATGGAACATAATGCGTGTCCTCTACTTCCGAGGTAAAAATAAATATTATTGCAATATATCATTTTTTATTATGTTACAATTATTTTCATAACATTTATTTATTGATTTATTGTGTCAAGGTGGTGCCAGTGGAAAGGCACCTACTGCTTCCATGGTTCAGGGTGACAATGGAAGGTCACACTCTGTTCCCAGTTAGGTAAGTATTAAATATAATAACTAAATGTTTCAATTTTTTCTGTTAGCATTCGATTTCCACTGTTGACATTCGCATTTTTCTATGCTTATGGTGAATTATTGATTGATTTGTCATGTTAGGGTGGGGATTGTGGAAAGGCGCCTGCTGCTTCCACGGTCCAGGGTGAACGTGGACAATCACCCACTAGAAGTAGATCAGTAGGGGGTGACCGTGGGAAGTCACTGGCCACAACACCGCATCAGTTAAGTGTTAGTTCTTAATAGTAACTAAATTCCATTACAATAACAATGTTTGAATGATGTTAAAATTAGTTTTCTTAATTTTATTGTTTGATGAATTTAGTCCAGTGCAATTGATCTGGGTGATGAGGAGCTTGAGGATGAAATTTACTATTCCATAGACCCTATGGATACTATAAAGAAGGCCCTAAAAAAGGAAAACATAGAAATGATTTCCTAGGCTTGCATAAGGCCCATGACACAGGAGATCAAGGCAAGGATCAAAGAGCTGAAAGAACAAATAAAATCTTATGGGGTAAGTGGCATCTTCACATGTTTTTTTAAGCTATGACATGATTTCATATCTGATATTATGTTTTCTATTTTTCCAAGTGATCTGATAAAGTAAATTTTTTCGTTTGTAGGAGTTTTTACAACCCGTGACTAGAGAAACTACCGAGACAGGTATAGGTAGCAGTCATGCTCCAATGCAGCAACAACACTAACAAAGCAATGTACCAATGAGGCTTTTTGACACTCCTCATTTTGGCCTCGAATCCATTGATGAGGACACCGATTTTGATTAGCATGACATGCTAGAGCATGATGAGATGGAGCTTAGGACTCCACATGACTCCGGAGATGAACCTACTGTAGATGACAAGGAAAATTTTCCTGGAGCAGCATGAGTTAAAAGCACCGGATCACTAGATCTCACCTTTCTGGTGGATGACACTTGTGTTTCGATCGAGATTCAAAAGATTGCAGGTATTTATTAATTAATTTATTCATTTTAATCATGAAATTGAAATGGACATACGCAGAAATTATTATAAATTAATGGATTACACGTTTATGTAGGAAACAATGTTTTCTATAGGAATTTGAATGACAAATCATTGGAGATGTTTGGCTCCACCATTCGCACATGGTGGAATAGCAAAGATAGCACAAAGAGAGATGTATTGATAGACCACATGGTAAAATTGTTCGGTAATACATTCAACAAGAAAGTGGTTGCAAACTTAGCCGGGGAGAATTTTAAATATACCAGGGCCTAATATATGGATAAATTGCAACTTGACCTCAAGCATGAGCGCCCTCCCATGGTTCCGGAGAAAGAGTGGAAGGAACTCATAGAGGATGCAAAGGAGAACTTGCTAAAAAGACAAGGAAAACAACCACGGCTTGTAAAAGCAAGGTACAACACATATCATCTTTTTAGTGAAATATGATCATTTATTTTTTTGTTTTTTGTTTTAAGCAAGAATTCTGACATCTAACGTTTTTTAAAATTTTCATATACAGGCTACCAGACACCTCCAAAGCAACCAAGGCTAGAGTGGAAAAGCACGGAAAACATAGACTGGGCCGGGGTGGCTATAGAAAATTAAGAGCCTAAATCGTAAGAATTAAATGATTAACCGTGGGGAATATTTATTTGAAAGTAGTGAACAAATATCTGTTTTTGATAGAGGGAATTTTATATGTGTTATGCATTGCAGGGAAATACGTTCCAAGATGTTTCCACCGAGGAATACCTAAAGCTTGGTTTCAAGTATGGTTTTAAAAGTGTCATTGAAAATCAGAAAAGCTTGGGGGAGACTCCAATCTCCCTAATGACACAGATGCAGGTAAATAAAATGAATAAGGACATCATTGCAGTATACTATTAAAGTCTATTCAGTTTTTATTATATCACCCATAACTAAATATTTATTTTTTCTTTTAAGCAACAGTGCAACCGCAGCACTGAATCCAGCGGTACTCCGCATGTACCAACTGATGTTGGGGTGTGCATGTCCCATGATAATGGGGATCAGAGTGGCCATTATGGTATGTGTGCTTTGGAAATAGAAATATCTACTGTGATTAGAGATATTTATTTCCTGATGTATACTTATAAATTTTCTTCTTTCAATCGAAGAGCGTGAAGCTCAGGAGGGTGAACCGCAAGAGGAATTAGCAAGTCGAGAAACAATTAACACACCAGCTGTCCTAGCTACATAGACAGGTAAAGAGCAATATTGTAATTTTAATCAAAATGATGAACTATTTATTTCAATAATATTTCAACATATCGATATGCCCATTTTCATTGTTGCAGTTCATGCCCCTTCAAAACTACCTCCATGCCCTACTCATTGATGTACAAGAAGTATGATACATGAGGGCATGGAAACACAAACGCTAGCAGGACATGTCTTTGTAGATAATCCACCAAATGATGATGATAATATCCCAATTATCGTTAGTTGTTTTAATGCAAAAAGCAGAAATCAAAGAAAAAGTAGATGTATAAATTCGTGACTTGTATTTGGATGTATATCGATATTGTTAGTCTAAAACATTGTTCATATGAATTACCTCATTATGCTTCAATGTTTTTATGTTTATATGTTTTGATGACTAGCCTAGTTATGCATGAATGTTTAAATTTTTTCTATGTAAACAACATCATTTATTGTGTATGGGGAATTGAGAGCGATGTGAGGGGGGGGAGGGGCCATATGAGCTTCTGCCTTCACGTGGTTGGCCTTGTTCAGTAGGGAATATAAAACTGTTCTCGAAACATAGAGGAGCTCAATAAGGTATAAATACTCTTTTATTACTATGTATTAAAGATGATTGTAAATTTTTAAATGCATGTCTATTTCTTAAAAAAATGTTAATAAATTTAACATTTCACGGTTCATTGATTTCTACAGGACTTTGTAGTAGGATTTAAATGACTGTTTGTTTGCTTATATATTTTTTACTCATATAAAAATTATGTCTTTGATGATTTATGTAGGTCTTGGTGATGGAAATGCATCTCGTGGACAACTCTTATCAAGTTGTATGGGCGAATGGATCTGGAAAAAGGACAATGATAAGGTAAGGGTTTTGACGTGTTCTTTATCCTTAAATTCTATTTCATTCTATTAAGATACAAGAGATACAACCAATAGTAAATAACTACTTTTAGACTATCATCCAAACTAGGATACATCCTTCTACATAAAACAAAAATGCTTCTTAGTAACGTAGAAAAATAGAAGAAAAATCACGTAGGAGAAATTAGGCTTTTTTCGGCCCTTCTTCCTATAATTTCGGCATGATGAAACCCTAGGTTAATAAATTTTAATTTTTCAAACCCTAATTGTTCATCTATCTTTCAAAACTAAATTTTCTGATTTGTATATTTGTAAATATTATTCTTATGTTATTTTTGTTTCTCTTAGGTTTTAGACTTAATTTTTATGTGTTTTTGTAACTTTTATTTTATAAAAAAAGAAAGCCCTAAGAAAAGAATTTCTATGTCAAACCCTAAAAATGCAGACCTGATGCTCCCACAATCTGATCCCTCTCCTTTATCAAACACAGGTCTGCAATATGTATTGCATACCTTGTATGCCCTAGTTGCCTTCTCTGCACACTCAAAACAGAAAACAAGTTAGCATTTCAAACTATATAGATGGTGGTGTATTTTGTAAAATATATCTTATTGATTTGATTAGTTTTTTTCCCTATTCGCATTAGTTTTCTGGGTAAATGTAAGTCTAATTTTTTACTGAGATCTGGAACCTTACATCTCTCAATGCATAGTGATATAATTCTGACATTATTTTACTGAGTATTGTTTTGGATTTTTTTAGTACTAATTATTGCTATTGAGAGCTGGGTGATGGTAAGGGACTTGATGATTTTATATTTCAGAGCTTACATACAGGATCGAGTGAATGATAATAATGATTATGGTTAGATTGGCACTAAATTTTCATTAAGTTAGTATTTTATATCTATGCTATCACATACACAGATCTGGAAATAATATGCTAAATGGCACTTTAATTGATTAACATTGGTTATTTGTTGCACTATTTTACACGTTCTGGTTACTGTGATAATAAACTTTCAGTTGTTGCATGGCATATATGTGGGCCATAAATTCATATGTCTAGATCTTCAAAGGTAGAAGATAAAGTGATGTTATTACATGAGGAGTGTCTCCAAGGAAATTATGATATGGTTTCTAAACTAAAAATTGCATGCTCAACTGTGCAACCTACTTCTCAGTGCCAAAAGGTAATTTATGATGAATTTTTTGCTACATGAGATCATTCCTAGTAATAGAATAGAAATAAGTTGTCATTTGTTGTTGACTAACATGTCTCTTTCCCATCCTATGCTTAGGGGACTGTTTTTATCTTAGGGAATATTTGATACTAACTTGACCAATTTTGGCCATGCTTGAGGTGGTTGCATAAGAAGGAAACTTTTCATATTCACCTCTTCCAATAATGAGCAACATCAAAACAACTTACCACTAGTTGGCACTACAAAGATCCTACATAGATTTTCCAGGTGAAAACCTACTCTTTTTCCCTAGGGGTTGAGTTATTGTTTTATTATTTATTTATTTTTCAATAAAGATGAATTCAATGCACCTTATGTTTTTTGTAGTATGATGAATTATCACTAGTAGCTCTTCACACGTAGTAGAACAAGTGATGATATTTCACGAGGAGTGTCTCCAAGGAAATTATGATATGGTTTCTAAACTACAAATTGCATGCTCAACTGTGCAACCTGCTTCTGATCAATGCCAAAAGGTGATATATGATGAATTTTTTGTTATATGAGATCATGCATAGTAAAAGAATAGAAATAAGTTGTCAATTTTTTGTTGATTAACATGTCTCTTTCCTATCATGTGCTCGAGGGACTCTTTTTTTCGGGCATATTTGGTACTAACTTTGACTGATTTTGGCCATGCTTGAGGTGGTTGCATAAGAAGGATCAGTTTTTCATTTTCATCTCTTCAAAAAATTGTGGGCTTGACCTTCTCTAGCTTCATTTACACCTGCGGGCTTCCTCAGTCTTCAAAGCTCGGGCTCCCTTCATCTTTAGAACATGGTCTTCCTTTACTTCTAACTTGTGGGATTCTTTAAGCATCTGCGAGTATCTACAGGCCTCTGTGGGCATCCTTCCAAGCCCTTGTGGGCTCTTTAAGCCCCAATGTGCTTAACCTAATTTTGGATCACATTAAGTTGATACGAGCTCGGTGGTGCCTACGGCTTTTATCGATGGTATTTTTATAGATGTACCCCCCTACCTTATCACAGAAATCAACTCTTAGTGGTGCCTAGAATATCATTTAATTAATGTTTATACGATCCCTGTGGTGGTTACAACGTATTTTATCGATGGTATATTTATAGATGTACCCTCCTACCTTGTCATAGAATTCGCTCTAAGAGGTGCCACTTTAGCCTCTAATTATGTAATTTAGCCAATCATTATGAATTTGTGCATCCCAATGGGAAAATGGTTTTTGAGGCAATAATTAGGGTGCTTAGGGCCACTTTGGGTACTTTTGGGCACTTTTTAAATTATTATGACTTATTTTTAAGAGTGAGTTAACACTTTTTGACCTCCCCCCTGAACTTCCCATTTATTTTTTTCCCTTTTACTTCAATATGTTTTTTCCCATATCTTAATTTCCTGATATATTTATTTTCTATAAATCACCTTTCCTGTGTTATAATTTATCCATTTCTTTGTCTTCAAAATATAGTATGTATTTTTTCACAAACACTTATTGAAGATCCAAAACCGTGGAAAGGAAGGTGCCTTTCCATGGTTTTTTAATTTTTTTTTGAAGCCTCCAGGTTTCGTCTCAATATCGACAAAATTTCGTTGCGGGTACTGCAAAACCGTTGAAATCCGAGGTGGCTTTCCAGGAATACCGTCGCTATAGAGACTAAGTTTCATGGAACAATTATCATTCAACTTGCAGATTTCATCGAAAGTGATTTGTTTTCCATGGTTTTGCGTGGAAGAAATTTATGTTCAAATTCCAGAATTCGTCGATAGAGAGACAAACATTTGTCGAAAGTGTTCCACGGTTTTGCGTGGAAACAAAATTTTGTCTAGCATTTTTTGGCCATATTTTCATTGTTCTAGGGAGGACAAATTTTTCGATAGAGCGACGAACACATGGAAGAAATTTCTGTTCAAATTCCAAAATTTGTCGATAGAGAGACAAACGTTCGTCGAACGTGTTCCACGGTTTTGTGTGGAAACAAAAAATTGCCTCCTAGTTTTTGGCCATATTTTCGTCGTTATAGGGACGACAACTTTGTCGATAGAGAGACGAATGCGTGGAATAAATTTCTATTCAAATTCTAGAATTCGTCGATAGAGAGACAAACATTCGTTGAATGTGTTCCACAGTTTTGTGTGGAAACTAGATTTTGTCTAGCAGTTTTTGGCCATATTTTCATCATTATAGGGATGAAAACTTTGTCGATAGAGCGACAAAACATAGAAAATCAATTCTAAAAAATCAATTTCAAGGCCACTGTATAGAAGAGACGTTGCGACTAGTTTTCGTCTCTATATCGACGGCTTATAAAGTTCATCGTTATATCCACGAAATAAGTGCCACAAAATGTCGCGACAGCTATTGTCGCAATTGAGACGACAAAACGTAGAAATAACAACGAAAAACCGTCGCAATTTTGATATTGTGTATTAGTGATTATGTGTTGAACACTTTCTCTAATTGAATAACTCCTTGAATTTCCACAACATAAGTGTTCACTTTTGTTGTGGTTCAAATCCAATATGGATAGCTTCTTAATATCCTTGATGCTCTTGGGAATCCTACCACTAAAGAAATGTGTGTTCATGACTAGTTGGTTGATGCTATAAGTTGCTTATCTTAAGAGGCATTTTGTCTTGATGCGTGTTCCAAATTTGAATCTACATAAATATCTAATGGCCACAAATACGACTGCAATTGTGAATAGAGTGAATATACTAACTCACATCTATTTTGTTATTGATTCCCTTCTAGTCATACTTTTTCATAAATCGCACACATGAATACTAAAATTATAAAGACATAGACAAATAGCATTACATTTATTTGAAATTCGACATAGTTGAAACAAAGTATAAATTCTACATTGGATTTAATATGTAAAAGGATAGACATCATTTTGCATTTAAATTGACCTAAATACTAGCACAAATCCTGCCCATACTTACTCTCAGTGTAATAAGAAAAAAAAGTGTTCAAGTGTTTATTGAAGATTTTACTCATTGAACTAACCTCCAACATATATTATATTCGTACCATGTTGAGCATTTATATATCAATGTGGTGAGAGAATTTAGAACTTGTATGACATGGCTTGAAATTTAAGATAAGTTTAATAGTGAATTCGGTTCTCTATAAAATAGTATTTGCACCTTTCAGTTGAATATGTGGTAGATGTTGTCACGTTTCTAAAATAAATTTGGTTCCCAAAAATAAAATCAATTAAAAATTTATGTCGCCTTATAACTCGTCAAAATTTAAAAATTAAAAATTAAAAAAATTCGGGTTAACTCCTAAAATAAAAAAAATTAAAACCAATGTAATTTATCTTAAACCTGGATCCATTAAGGATGGAGTGGGATTTGTAAATTTTTTTCTCTTAAATTTTTTACACAAAGAAAAAAAGTACACCTTAAGAAATTGGATCCCTCTCGATGCTTAATAGATCTAAGTTTAAGATGAATTTAAACTGATTTAAACCATACAAATAAGATGACATTATACTAATGAAAATAATAATAAAATTTGAAAATAATATTAAAAAAATAAATTGACTTCATTTCATTTAGAAATATGAAATTTAAATTGTTAGATAAAAGATATATAAATATGTGTTTAATTATTAACATCTTTTATAGCGTGATCTGCCACACCTCATGCAGCATGCCTTGATGGCCTTCCCTTCTCCCTACGTAGACTCACTATACTCCATTTACTCACTATAGCCCTGAGGCTCCAATATAACCATTTAAAAACATTTTTGAAGGCATTCACGGTTCACCAACTATACAACTCGTGTATACGCATCTTGCACCATTGTCACCTGTGTACATCGTGTTTTATGTTAAAAAAATATATATTTAGAGTGTCCCAATCAAGTAACAAATGCCTTGATCCTTGGCCTTCCCTCTGTCGAGAAACAGTCCGATTCGACCCTACATTTCCCATTGGAGGGCTATATATTGAACCTTTGTGAAGCATTAGAGGAGGAAACACTTGGAGAGTAAAGAGACTATAGGAAATTTTTTCCTCATTGTTATGTCCTTGAGTCTTCATCCTTTTGTCCTTGTTGATAAAGTCATTTGTGCTCATCTCCCAAGCTTGCCATTGTCTTTGTGAGCTTGCCTTATTATGGAGGATTGAAGTGGTCGAGGACTAGGTGGAGGGACTCGGTTTCTCGGTTCCGATGAAGTGCCGATAGATGTTGTCACATTTTGTCTCTATTGTACTTAATAGAATATTCATTTCTCGTCCAAATTTCATGCCAAATTATGTATATTCATGGGTGTAATTGCTTTATACATGTTTAAATGGAATATGATAGATTGAATACTAACACGTAATGTATTATGCTTGAATATCTATTTGTTGTTGAGGAAAAATTGTAGGGACAAGCTTTTGATCTAGAGCTCAATGATAGTCCTCTTCGAACATCCGGTTGTCTTCGAACCTCCAGTTGAGGTATAGTTCTTATCTCTTAATGGTTAGTTTCTTTAATTTATCTAGCATGTTTGAGAATAGATTTGATTTCTACTGGTATATTATATACAACAGTCCATACATATAAAGCCTATGACTTTGGAGCTCAATAACCTATGGGATTATCAGTCCACTGGATCTTAACCGTTGCAGCAGGTGGTGTTATATTGTCTATAACAGTCCATACTCATCACTCTGTGTCTCCTGTCGATGAAAACTACAGGTCACCATCAATACAATCCATCATCCAAAGACACAAATGGATGGAGTGATGCTGCTTTCCATAAACCGCAATGATATAGGGAAACCAAGGCCATTTCATCACAATGATAGCCCAATATTTAATGGTTACAAAATATGTATACATTACAAAAACTTCAATATTAGAATTTCCCAATGGAAGAGAGCTGGTTAAATACGTGATGGCAAGCATGGAAAAATCAAGCATAGAGTAGAGGAGTGCTAATAGATATGAAAGTTAGGTAATGTTTTTGTAATTTTTTATTTGATACTATCAAAATACCAAAATACATAAATGTTAAAAAGAAAAAATTATTTACCTTTTGGTTTCCATCAACATAGAAATAGAAAAACCAAAGTGATTAAATGAAATATTATATATCATTAGTTTGGTCGCATTATATCATTAGTGTGGACGTCTTCTCTGATTTTGATACACAATACATTTCCTGCGGTTCAGTGATTTTCCAATTCCATCTCGCAGTTTTGTATTTTATTTGCAACAATATTTAATCTTAATAGTATATGTTGGTTTTAGTCACTTCCCATCCTCTCTTTAATAAGTATTTAAGCTAGGTAGGCATGTTTGGACATTCCGTGTTACATTCCTTATGTCTTGTGACTGAGTTGAATAATAAATATATAATATTAATAAATGAAAATAATTGTAACAAAATTAAGAATTAAGTAAAGATTGATGAAAAAAAAATATAGAAATAAATATATATTTTTAATTATTATAAATATATTTAGATACAACTATCAAATACTTGAGTAATTCAATTTAGTATATAAAATTTAAATACACCTTATTTATAAAAACAAAAGAAAACAAACTGCTAGCTATTTTGATGTCTAATAGTATTATTTTAACTTTCTCCTTCCAATTCATGAGTATTCCTTCACAAAAAGAAAATAAATCTCAAATGCATCTAACAATCTTGTGAGTTTCCAAATGCTCCCCATCGACATATCTTAGGCTCTCTCAATCTTGTTACTTCAATAGCCACATGCGGACGAAGAGTCATAATCTTCTCAAAAGAAAATAAATCACAAATGCATCTAACAATCTTGTGAGTTTCCAATGTTACCAGCATTTGGAACTCAAGTAGCATTACATGCACTTCCTTCTACAACCAAAACCCTCATATGTGCTCATAAGGTGTTATTTATAATTGGATTATTTGAATATTATGTGAGGATGTTACTTGCATGGCTTATCTATGATTGAATTCAATAATAAACATGCCATTGGATTTGATATGATCTTCTCTATAATGTGAAAAGACACAAGGGGAATGTTTCCTTGTCACCCTAGATTCAATATAGTACCACTCTTCATGTAGCATTTAATCTAAAGATTGATGACGTAATTGAGGGCTAGCTTACATTGCCTATCTAGCCCATGTATAGCAATGTTACCACCATTATCTTGCATTACCACCCTCCTCACTTGGATTCAACCCATTCATCTACCATTGTTAACCCTATATAACTCTATCGTAATTTGGTATCAACCCATTCATCTACAATTGTTAACCCTATATAACTCTATCATAATTTGGTAGGCATCCCTCATACCTTTAAAAATGAACCTTACCCATTTCTAGAAACCCATGGAAGGGAGAAAGTTGTGGTGGAGTAGGATCTATGGTTGACAACCAATAGAATTTTGTGGAGGTTTGAGTTCAGCACATGACATGTAATTCATCATTGATTACAACTCACTATTTACAAGTTGTGTATTGAATATTGCATGGATTCTGTTTCTTTCTGCATTTTGTCTAACCTAGCCTCATCCTCTAGTAATTTACCCTCCTCTAGTAATTTACCCTCTACATCCATGTTCTGTTATGATATTATTTTAAAAAAATGAATGGTTATGATCATGGTTAACTAACTAGGAATGAATCTTTGGTCTATAATTGGATATTGTGCTCACAAACACATTATACAACTTGAAGAGAACTTTATGTATTCAGAACAATAACTTTTTCCATAAAAATTATAGTTTTGCATTTAAAACTTAAAAAAGAACCCTTGAATCGAAAAGTGGTGCTACCGGTAGCACCATTTTTTCAGGGATAAAATTAAGACTTTTTGGAAACCTTGTTGATGTCAATTCAATCAAAAACCTAAATCAACCAATGAACCGGTAGCACCATTTTTTTGAGATAAAATTAAGACTTTTTGGAAACCTTGTTGATGTCAATTCAATCAAAAACCTAAATCAACCAATGAATCGAAAAGTGCTACCGATAACATCTTTTTAGGGGAGGTTTGGGTCCCCACACAAAAATGGGAGGGCTAAAATTGTAAAAACGCACTTGTCTTAAAAAAAATGTGCTTGCAAGTTGCGTTCCTTTTTCTAGAGGTTCATCAATTGCCAAACTCCCACATAGGGAAGGCAATGTGTACAAGAACGTCTGCACATTATAGAAATGTGCACACATTAAATAAATGCGCACGCAATATATAAATGTACACACATTCTAAAAAATTATGCACATGGAATTTTATATTGTGCACACATTCTAAAAATAATCACGCGTGCTTTTATAACATGAATGCATGCAGACTTTTATGATGCAGATGTGTTCTACAAAATAGTGCATGTGTGCTTTAATAACAGGCACGCATTCTAAAAAATAATGTCTGTGCATTAGTTTTAATACAAAAGAACTGCTCTATTATTTTGGCTGTAAATTTCTATCCACGCATCGATTTTGAGAGTTCTTTATCTCGTTAGAAAGGTCTATATCATTATATTATGTTAATTTTATGTTTCCCAGTTTATAGTTTCTTACTTTAAAAATAATATAAACTAAATGTTTGTGGGCTTCATTTTTCCCGTTATTTATTTGTTTCCATTTTCATCCATCGTGGAAAAAAAAGCATATGGTGGTTATGAAAACAACCTCCTCATTATGATCAAACATAGTCTTTGGCAGAGAGGGGTTTGGAGAGAGAGAGAGATTTGGGGGGGTGTGGCAAGGGGATGGTGATTATGAGAGAAAGATAGGGGGATTAGTTGTACGGGGGGAGAGATAGGGGGAGGGTTAGGGGTAGAGAGAGTAGAGATGCTGAAGTTGACGCTGCATGTTGAGATGTGAAACTTGTCGAGGTTCGTACTTGTTGAAGTTGATGTTGAACCTGTTGAAGTCGACAAACATGCCAACTACTGAGTGGATAATTCATCCTTCTTGATGTTGAACCTGTTGAAGTCGACAAACATGCCAACTACTGAGTGGATAATTCATCCTTCTTGATGTTGAACCTGTTGAAGTCGACAAACATGCCAACTACTGAGTGGATAATTCATCATTCCTTAAGAAACAATGGTCCTCATTGTTTACCTGTTTAGGCGAGGAAACTTGCTGGTGAGTTCAGTTACAGAGTACCACTTTCCTTGTGCAAGGAGTTGTCCAGATTTAGCCACTTGAAACAAGGGAATGGATTTTATCCTTGTATGGCATATGCGTCATACCACAATGGTGTCACGGGGAAGAGGTTCCTGAACATATATATAGATGTCTACGGGTTCTCCTGTTTGCGAGTCACTCTATTCCAACAAGGGTGTATGGTATGGGTGAAGTAAAATCCACATTGAATACTAGATGGAGACCCAAGCATGAAGGAATGTTGAGCTGAAAAGTGATTTCTCCAATATGCTTAAGGACACTGTACGGACCATATCGCAAAGGTTTCAACTTCCTGTATGGGCCAGTAAAGTGCTCCTTCTTTATATGTAATAAGACCTGATCCCCAATTTGAAATGAATGAGGAATGTGATGCTTGTTGTGTTGGGCCTTAGCTTTTGCATTAGCTCACTGCAACATTTCTTGTGCTTGCTTTTGGATGTTGTAGATTTGGTCTCAAAAATTTAATGCTTTTTATAATTCTTATTCATTGAAGTTGGTGTCGTTCGAATGTGTCGATGAACTTATCAAGTCGATGGGCGTTAAGGGCTGAAATCCATGACAAATATTGAATGGAATCTTTCCCATAGATCTGTGCTGAGAACGATTGCAGTTGTAATGTATGTATGGGAGACTTTCATCCCTTGTCCGACAATGCTTGTGCTTGTACATGCGGAGCAGTTGTACTACCAAGAGATTCACAACTTTCATTTTTTCTTATGTCTGAGAATGGAAAGTCATTGAAAAAGAAAGTCTCATGTCGAGCTATTTCCAGAGAGTCTTCCAAAAGACGCTGACAAATATGGCATCTCTGTTGGAAATGATGGTCGTCGGAATGCCATAATGTTTCCAAACATGTTCGAAGAAGAGTTGAGTAGTCGGTTATCCTATCGTAGTTTTCTTTCCTGGTATGGGGATAGTCATCTTGAAAAATATGTCGACTACTACTAAGATCGTGTCATGCTGATGTTTGGTAGTAGGATATCCCGCTAGGTAGTCCATAGAAATAGATTACCATGGTCGACTAGGAACTGGAAAAGGCATATACAATGCTTGTCATCGATTCAACAGTTTAGAAATGGCGGAAACCATGCATGACCGAATGTGCCTATTGATGTCAAATTTAAGTGAAGTCCAATAAAAAAAAATTGGAGGATAACAAGAGTATTTTCCACTCCTAAAATTTCTTATTGTCTTGTTGTAGTGCGCGTCTCAAATGTGTTGCTATCAGTGCTCACCGGTCGATACACAAAGTTGTCAAAGCTTATATAGTAAGATGTCTTTCTAGAGGTAGTCGGTAGTAGACAGTGTGTCGGTATGAATCTGTCGATAAATTGCGAAGAAGTCGTAGTCTATCGAATAAAATTGCGGCCAAGTAGTGGTGTCGTAACCCGACATAATCATCACTGTAGAAAGTAGAGTAATGGGTGGTCGGTTGAGACAATTGGCCTTGGAATTGACTTTACCTTTTCGATACTTAATTACCATTTGGAATTTTTGTAGGTAATTAATCCACTTGAGTTGTCAGGTTGTTTGTAATTTGGACTAGGACGGAGCGAATTGCAAGGGCTTGTGGTCAGTGAGAATAATCATTTCCTTCCCAAGGATGTAATGTCTCCATTTCTTAAGGGCTTGCATAATGGAATACAACTCCTTTTCATAGATCAAATACGTTCTAACAATTTTATTGAAAGTTTTAGAATGAAAAGCGATTAGGTGACCAGACTGAGTGATCACAACGCCTAAAGCATAGTCCATTGCGTCCACCTCAATATCAAACGGATGATGCAAATCACGTAACACAAGTACTGGTGGAGTACAAAGATGATGTTTGAGCCTCTCAAACGCTTGTTGTTGTGTTGATGTCCAATTGAATATAGTTTTTCAATTTTTTTTGTCAATTGATTCAAAGGTTGGGCTATGTGACTTAAACAGAGTATGAAATAATGATAAAAATTTGCCAAACCAAGAAAACTTCATAGTTCATGAATGTTTTGAAGAATGGGCCAATCTTTGAGGATCTGTACTTTTTCTGGGTCGACATGAGTGCCTGCAGAGTCAATTACATACCCCAAATATTTGATGTTGTTAATCACAAATGAGAATTTTTCCATATTCACATAAAGTCGATGTTGTTGGAGAGTGTAAAAGACTTGTCAAAGCTGTCTGACATGTTCTTCCCATGATCAACTGAAAATCAAGATATTGTTGTGATAGACAATGACACACTTGTTGATGAAAGGTCATAGAACTTCATCTGTATATCACATGAAGGTCACAAGTGCATTGGTTAAGCCAAAAGGCATGACTAACCATTTGAACAATCCATCTTTGGCTTTGAAAGCAATTTTCCATACATCGGTGGACTCGATAGGAATCCTATGGTATCCCAACTTGAGTTCGATCTTAGTAAAGAAGTTAGCACCTTTCAAACAGTCAATGAGTTCATCTATCCTCAGAAGAGGGTATCTATTCTTTACAAAAAAAATGTTGAGAACTCGATAGTCTATGCACATGCTCCAAGTCCCATCTTTCTTTGGTACGAGGATGAATGGACTTCCACAAGGAGAGGAGTTGGGTCAGATGTAACCTTTATTGATCAAATCTTGGATTTGTCAAAGGATTTATTTATTTTTGAGAATGTATCTTTTGTAAACTTATGCGTTAGGTAATGAAGAACTAGGAACAAGTTCGATGGAGTGTTTTACCTAATAATGTAGAGGTACTATGTTTGGTTCTTTAAATACGTTCTAATATTAATCAAGAATATGGTCAATTTGATGGTGTTGTCGGGAGCTATGATAGTCGGTGATTTAACTTGTTGTTATAGTCTTCTTGGAATGTTGAGGATTTATCACTATCAATGTAAATTTTCAAGCATGGTTGATAAGATTATTTGTTTGTTTGGTTGATATCATAGCAACCATTGATGTAGGTGTCGCTCTGGTATGCAATACCACTGATTCCAAATTTTGAAAATCACCTTATGAGTCTGTGACTGATAACTTCCATGTTGATTCTATAAATAATGTTTCCTGAACAAGGCGTTAGCTACAGAAAGAGGTGCCACATCACAAAGTACTTCATCTTCAAAAGGATTAATGAAGTAGGCGAGTTTGTATTGTCAGGTGATTCTTAGTTCTAGTCCATCATTCATCCAATCGATATTGTAAGGTTGAGGATGTGGGGTGGTGAAAGTACCAAGTTGCTTCACAATATCTTTAGAATGAAGTTCTTTTGGCTACCATTATCCACAATCAGATGCAATGGATTGTTTTGAACCCATATCTGTGTATGGAAAATGTGTTCTCATTCCTCCTTGTCAACGATAGTCGAGGCTGCTAGAGTGGTCAATATTGATGTCAAAAGGGTCGATGCTTTTGGATCTGATTCTACCAGGGGTGTATCAAAAAAGTCAGATGTCAATAGTTTTGCCAAAAATGTCTTTCGAACTTTGAATTCTGATGTATCATGCCATGATAAATTGTGATAATCACACCATTTCCTAGTAGGAGGATGTTTGCTATGTTCCCTTTTTTCATTCCGAGAGTGTTTTTTTCCATGGTGGGGTTTTGGTGCGATCGGCTGAGAATATTTTCTTGACTTGTGGGAGTCGGCTGGTGACTTATTGTTGTATTTTCGACCTATAATCTTAGTCGTGAAATGTATTTTTCCTTTCTATTTAGCATCAATCTTGTTGGCATAGTGGAATGCATCTGCGAGGGTACTAATATTCAAAAACTTCATCTCTTGCTGAATGTATAGGGATAATCCACTGACGTACTTTAGGACAAGCAATCTCTCTTCTGCCTTGGCGCCAAGTCTATCCATGAGTTGATAGAACTCATTGGTGTAACTTTGCATGGACTGGTCTTTGTATTGCCTTATCTACTGCCACTTTTTATACTTCTGCTCAATGTATTTGGGTGGGTAGAACTCCTTTCATATGTATCCAACAAATTTTTCCAACATTTCTATGGGGTCTCCTTCTCGTTCCATATTTTTCGATAGATTCTCTCACCAGCAGTGCAGTGAGGTTGATATATTTAAGGATGAAATAGTGATATTTTCTGCTTTAGAGAGTTGATTCATGGAGTAGTAGGATTCAAGTTGTTGTACCCAATTGTTGACAGATTCCCTGTTAATATTTCCTGAAAGATTCGGGATGTCCAAATTTGTTTTCACTTTAAAGGGGATGATTTTATTGGAGTGAGATCTCATTGAGGATTATCCATATGTCGAAGCGAATTGCATGAGAATCTCGCTTAACTGGGTGAAAATTTTGGTGAGCGAGCGAGCCAGTTCTTTTTCTATGAGTTGTTATGTATCGTTAGTTGCATGTTTATTGTCTTTTTATTCATCCATGTTCTTTGAAGTCGAGGATAGTTTCTGATTGGATTTTTTAGTTTGCAAGCATGTTTGAACATGCATAAGTCACGTGACTTCAATAGAAGTGTCTCCACAACTTAAGCTCTGAATCAAGCTTTAAATCTTTCTATGATACCAATGATCCACATGCCCAGGTGCACAGGGGTCTGGGATGATTGTTCAATTAAATGAATCGAGCATTGTTATGGAAGAAAGCATATAAAGAAATGAGCAAAGTATAAAATACACTACAAAGACATAATGTATACATATTACACACATACAAAATGCAAGAATTCAAACCAATGTCTATATTTTATTAATATTGTATGATGTACAATACTCTCTTAGACATTTGGCTTATTGTATATTACAATAGTGTACATTCTTATATAAAATGTTGAGTTGCTTGGGTGACTACACGCTACGTTCAATTTCAAGGAAGTTAGAATGGGTTGGAAGCTCAAGCGTTATAGATGATTGGAAGACAAAGAGACAATATGTCATAGTCGTGTTGATATTCGGAAGTCGACGCTACATGTCAAGATGTGAATCCTGTCGAGGTTGTGTCGAGGTTCTAACTTGTTGAAGTCAATGTTGAACCTATCGAAGTCAAAAAACATGCCAACTATTGAGTGGATCAAAATGTCTGAGTGAACTCAACTTATAAAGCTTCAATAAAATATAAATACCTCAATCAATTCCTTAGCAAAAGAATCATTTGAAATATTAATGAATGTAATCACTTAAGTAAAGAATAGATTAATGTTCATCAATCAACATGCATCAATTAACTAAAGAGATCCATGCAAAATCTAATAATAGAAATTGTGCATGAATGTCACTAAGAGTGAAGCAATGATGACACTTAAGTTAGAATGTTAGGTAAGTGATTGACAATCAATTAAAGATTGAATTCAGTTCAAGTCAGTAAACATTGAGTTCAAGTAAGTTAACAATCAATTCAAGTAAGTTGACTTTCAGTTCAAGACAATGAACATTCAGTGAAAGATAATTGACGAAAGGAAGTGTGCTAATGTTTGCATGGAGGTATTTCTAGTTAGCTCCTCCTTATGAATGCACTGTGTTCTTCTCTCATTATTTTTACTAATCCTCCTATGTGTTACCTTCTTCATGCTAGGATTTTTGGCTTGTTATTAATATGCTAGGAATATAGAAAGTTCAACAAAGTTGCATACAGTTGTTTTTGGAGGGTTACATTGGATTTCTCTTCTCTACTGCTGAGGTGATATCTGTTATCAGTAAATCTTCTTATGAGTTGTAAAACATTCTCTGCAAATCTATCTATCATACTCAAAGAATTGTTGGGTTTTTCATCCTCCGTGTTTGGAGGGTTTTCCCAAGGTATATCTTGTCTCCTATGGTTGATTGATTTATATGGTTGATTTATGGAGTTAATTTATGTGGCTGATATAGTTATGAGATTTATATGTGGCTGATATATTTAGGACATTCACACATGGCTGATATATTCAGATGTAGTTGATTTATGAGATACATATGTAGTGAAATTAATTGATAAAATGTTTAAAGTTCAATCTTCTCCGATTTTGTTCAAACATCAACATGGTATCAGAGTATAGGGCGTGAAAAAGATTAGTTTTTGTAGCAATATAATCCTACGTAGATATTGACTTTGTTGAGAAAAATATTGCAGCCATGGCATCAATATATGTTCGACTGGAAGATCGACTTGAAGGCACATCAAACTTCAACACATGGAAATAGAGGGTATTGAATATTCTTGAAGAGAATGATCTTGATTCATTTGTGACCACTATGCTAGAGGATCCTACCACCAATTAAGGGTGAATCAATTTCAAGAAGAATCAAGAAAAGTCCAAGCATATCATCTTTGATTTGGTTAAGCACAATCTCATGTCCATGATTATTTAGTTGAAGACTGCAAGGGAGTGCTTTGATACACTCACCAATATTTTCAAGAAGAAGGCCTCGAGTCAAGAAGAGAGGTGTATCCCAAGCAAGGTTTTGTACACTATAGAGGAGAATATTTTCCCCACAACAAGATTGAAGAAAGAGAGAGATCCTTTTACTAAAAAGAATCTCTTCCATTCAAGTGAATAAAGAAGGACTTGGGTATTCTCCGCAAGGGTGCAAAGATCAAGAGGGAGTCCACATAAATCAATAAAAATAACTAATTTATATTTTAATTGTTAATATGATTTTATAAAGCATATATATATATATATATATATATATGTTTCATGACTATCATACAGAGATCTATATTCTTGGACTTTGGAATTGTGTTAAGCATATACATTGTTTTTTTGTCTTTTATAGGCATGTTGTAGATCTCACGAAATCCATGTTATGAGACATGATATACGACTGGTATATTATTGATATACAATTATATAGGACTGATATAAGGCTTCATAATTTATTTCATGAGATATAATATATAGTGTTGCATGATTGTTCATGAGTTATGAACACACGACTGCATTAACATTGTTGAAGACAAGGGCGCTGCAAGTTTTATATAAATACGGGGATACCTTAATATTCATAAGCTATGATATGGGACTGATATAGGGATGATATGGGATTGATATAATACTAATATAAGCTTGGAAGTCAGTATACGAGATTAGTATGATTTATGTTAAGACAATCAATTAATATTTGTACATAATTGTGTAAATTATTCATGTAAATAAAATTCATGAGTATGAGATGGTTCTAACCATTAGCATATTTTTTATTGTAGGAAAAATTCATATTCCCCGACCTACAAGTAAATAATGACATGAATATGGATTCATTTTGATGGCTGATCCTGAAAGAGAGCAGATAGGGAGGTTCATATGTTTCTTAGGAAGAAGACAAAGTAGAAGCCCTAATTTTGTTCTGAGAAATGTAAAGACTACTGAAGGTATCCTTGCACAAGCTAGGTCTGTTTAGGATGACAGTGGGCAAAGAAACTGAGCCCTAGAAGTATGTTGAGAAGAACAAGTTTTTGAATCGGCTTGATGAAGCCTTCGGCTTCATGTGCACTCACATCTCCTGGGATATTTTGTTCCATCTTGAGGGACTAAGGAATCTGAAGGAAGCTTGGGATAAGCTTGAATATTTGCTTGGAAAAAAGGATGAGATTCGAGGGAATATTCTGGAGAATGAGCTCATTACACTACAACCCAACATTTTTGAAACTATTCAACAATTCTTTACAAAATACAAAGCACTAGTACTACAATGCAAACAATGTGGATTAGAGAGGAAATATGAGTAGCTTGTGCTATCAGTACTAAGCAAGTTTGGCTCAGATTACTCAGTCTTTGTCTCTACATTCTATTCCAGAAGAATTGTTATTTCTAATTGGAAGTTGCCTTCTCTAGATGCTTTCGCTCAATCTTTGATACAAGAGAAAGATAAATTGGTTCAAATAGGAGTGATTAAGACCTCCAAGAATCAAGCACTCTTTGTAGGAGACTCAAACAATGCACAAGAAAAATGGAAGCACAAAGGAAAGGAGACCAAAAATACTGATTCGAAGCCAAAGGAGAATCATAGATCTTCCGATGGAGCCTCAGGTTATAAGAAAAATAATAAATTCAAGAAGACTAAGTCTCCCTACTGTATGAGAGGATTTCATCCAGAGAGCCAGTGCATGAAGAAAAGCATTGACGATTTTTCAAAACTTCTTAAACATAATAATATTGCTCTTCCACATAGTGCAAGGTGGTCTGCAGAAGGAAAACAGACAGAAGAACATGAGAGTTTCCATGCCTTAAAAGAAAGTGTTTGTCGATCAAAGGATTTTCTTATTGATTCAATAGCATCCAAAGAATCCTTCACCTCTATGGATCTCTTAAGAGGACCTAGAATTCATATGGGTGATGACTCACCAACAGTAGGAAGATGTTCTATTAAAATATGGCATGGAGAGTTCAGAAATGTACTCTATGTGCCTAATTTTGCAACAAATTTGTTATCTATATATCAGATGACTCACACTGGATCACCAAAGCAAGTGGTATTTTTCCTTGACTTAGTAGAGATCACATATATCTCAATTGGGAATATTATAGCGAAAGTTGTGAAAATCCATTCTCACACTTCATGCCATACTCAGATCTAGTACAAACTCAGCTTCTATTCAAAGAAGATAAAGGCATTGAAACTCCTTTATTTCCATTTGCAGATATAGATTTATTATCTAATATTTCATATTTAGATTCATGTGATGAGGAAGATCATCATGATATTGATATTGAGTTTAGACCTCAAGAGGATCTAGATATAGATCCAACATCTATTCCATCTCAGTAGCCTAAATGGGCCTAGAAACTCATTAAAGCAGTTGGGGGTGTTGTTGGGGATCCAAATGATAGAAGAAGAATGAGGTCCCATTATTAGAATGAATATGTTGTACTGTCCCACATAGAACCAGTTCTCCCTGAGAGGTGCTTCATGGTGATGGGATCATATCCTTAAAAATTCAAAGAGGCTTTCCATGATCCAAGATGCAAAGAAACTATGGACGAGGAATTTGATTCGCTACAAGAAAACAGAACTTGGGAGCTTGTTTCCTTGCCTCTAGGGAGGAACCTAGTTTAGTGAAAATGGGTCTACAAGACAAAGATAGCATCTGATGGAACCACAACCACGTATAAGGCTCGGTTGGTGAAAAAATGATATGCACAAGTTCAAGGATTGGACTATAATGAGACATTTACTCTAGTATAAAGAATGGACTCCATCATACTAGTCTTGGAAGTTGCATATTCAAAAAGGTGAGAGGTACATCACATGGATGTGAAAATTTCCTCGGTGACTTGAAAGATGAGATTTACATGAAACAACCAGAGGGGTACATGGAGGATTCTTCCTTAGTTTCCAAACTATGGAAATATCTGTATGGGATAAAATAAGCCCCAAGGGAATGGTATTCCAAAATGGATTCCTTCTGTTTGGGTACAAAGGGTACTCCCAAAAGACCGAACACCTTCAGCAACCGCTTCACACAAATAGATCATAGATCAACACACCGATGTTTGTCATGTGGTTAAAACCCTCGAGAGGGAAACAGTCCACGACCCCAGCCAAATAGCTACTTGGAGCAATTTATTATGCAAAAGAAAGAAAGTTACATATGAGCTTCTCATAATCGATCAACTAGCCAAGGACCCTCCATGCTCTTTAAAAAGAGATCACGGTCCAATCAGGTGTTAAGTCACGGATCAATGGTAGGTATAATCTTAGAGAAGTTGAACCGTTGGATCACTTTATGTCTAGAGCATATCGTGACTGTCGGATTAGAATATTTACAAATGCATACTAATGCATACTAAAGAAATAAACTTTACCTGACAGATATATTACACAAGTTGATATTAACTAACTCCTAAGTGTCTAAATATCCTAACACCCCCCCTTAAGAATAACTTGGGATAGGATTGAAGGATTTACAAAAGTGACACTATTAGGAGAAGGAAGGAGGCATTAGAGTCTATCCCCCCTTAAGGACACATTCCTGAACTCCTAACATAGATCGAAGTTTAGAAACCTTCGCTTCTGTAAGAGACTTGGTGAAAATGTCTACAACTTGATCATCTGTAGGGCAATAGAGCATTTCAAGAACATGATCATGAACAAGATTTATGATGAAGTGCATGTGTAGCTCAATGTGTTTGCTGCGTTGATGTAGAACTGGATCTTTGGCAAGTTTGATGGCACTTTGATTGTCGCACCAAAGTGGAGTAGGTTGCTGCTGCTTGAATCCAAACTATGAAAGGATCTGTCGAATCCATAAAGCTTCTTGACTAGCATTAACTGTGGCTTGATATTCTGCTTCTGCTGAAGAAAGAGAAAGAGCTTGTTGTTTCTTACAAGTCCAAGTGATAGGTCCAGATCCCAGACTGAAAACATAACCTGCAGGAGACTTTCGATCATCAGGATCGCCGGCCCAATTTGAATCAGTGAAACCAACCAACAAAGGTTCCCCCCCTGTACTGTAATGAATCCCAAACTGAATTGTACCTCGAATATATCGAAGTATTCTTTTTTCTTCTTTCCAGTGAATTTCGTGAGGAGTTTGTATATAACGGGAAACATGACCAACGACAAAGGAAAGGTTAGGAAGGGAATGAGTCAAGTATAAAAGACTACCAACAAGCTGATTATACAAGGTGGCATCTACTTTAGGGGAAGTACAAGTGGCATAAAGTTTGACTCCATACTGGAAGGGAGAAGGGGCTGGTTTACAATATTCCATGTGAAAGCAACGAAGAAGGTCACAAGCATACTTAGACTGGGAAAGAAATATTCCTTCTTTGGTTTGCAAGACTTGGAGACCAAGAAAATAATGCAAATGTCCTGAGTCTGACATTTCAAAATTTTGCTTAACACTGGATTTCACATGGGTTATAAGTTTAGGGTCACTACCAGTAAGGATAAGATCATCAACATAAAGAACCAGTATGATGAGATGGTTTCCTACTTTCTTGGTATAGACATTGGGGTCAGAATGGCATCTAGAAAAACTAGTGTCAAGGAGAAAGCTATCTATTTTGGAATACCAAGCTCTAGGAGCTTGCTTAAGGCCATATAAGGATTTCTTAAGGAGACAGACAAGGCTAGAGTTATCTTGAACATATCTAGGAGGTTGTTCCATGTAAATTTCCTCCTGTAAATCACCATGTAAAAAGGCAGACTTGACATCTATTTGATGGACTTCCTAGTTATGTAAGGATACAAGGGAAAGAACAAGGCAGATGGAATTCAGTTTTGCGACAAGAGCAAAGGTTTCATTGTAGTCAATCCCTTCAACTTGGGAAAAACATTTGGTAACTAAACTTTCCTTAAGTTGTTCAACACTTCCATCTTATGCATACTTAGTTCTGTAGACCCATTTACATCTCACAAGTTTTCTTCCTTTTGGAATAGGAACAAGATCCCAAGTATCGTTCGCCATTAAGGAACGATATTCTTCATCCATAGCTGCATCTTAATCTGGATTTCCTGAAGCTTCTGCAAAAGTTTATGGATCATGATTCTCAAAAACTTGAGCCAAAAGAGAAGAGGCTCACTAAAACTAAGAACATGTTCGACGTTGATCTCTAGGATCACCGACAAGATCACCAGTTACTTCACATGTTGAATGGACCCATCGAGGAAGCATTGGTGTTGGTGCAATTGGAGGAACATGAGCAGGCGGAGGTGGATTTTCATCCTCACTTTCATCATCAGAAACTGGAGTTGGAAACCTGTCAAGGAAGTTGGAATAAGAAAAAGAAGGCCCAATCACCGAATCAGGCTCGCAGGCCAAAGATGGCACACCTGCCAAGTTAGGCTCGCAGGCCAATAGATTTTCATTAAATTTAACATCTCTTCTAATGATTATATCATGAGAATGTGGCTGAATAAATCTATAACCTTTTACATCTTCTGAATATCCAACAAATATGCACTTTTCACTTTTAGGCTGCAATGCTTTCCGTTTTTCATCTGGAATGTGAGCCCATGCTTCACAACCAAACACACGAAAGTGACTTATATTTGGTTTAATTTTACTTCACGCTTCTTCCGGTGTTATACCTTTTAAAAATTTAGTGGGTGTGCGATTAACTATGTAATTTACACAATTTATGGCCTCAACCCAATATTGAAGACTTAGTCCCTTAGATTGGATCATACAATTAGCCATTTCTTTTAAAGTGCAGTTCTTCCGTTCAACTACACCATTTTGTTGTGGTGTATATGGAACAATGTGCTGTTGTTGGATTCCTTGTTCAGTGCAGAAAGTAGTGAACTTGTTGTTAACATATTCTCCTCCATTGTCAGATCTTAACTTAATAATTTGATGACCAGATTTTTTTTCAACAAGGTCCTTGTAGGTCAAGAACATGTTAAATACTTCGCTCTTAAGTTTTAGGAAGTAAAACCAAGTGCATCTAGAGTAGTCATCAATGAAAGTTAAGAAATATTTGAAACCAGAAAATGAATCAAATGGAAGAGGGCCACACAAGTCACTATGCACAAGCTCCAAGGGAACCGAGGCATGCCAAGAAACACGTTTCTTAAAACTGTCCCAATGATGTTTTTCGAGTACACAACCGGAATAAACACCATCCTTGCAAGATACCATCAGAAGACTAGTCACCATATTGTATTTACATAGTTGTTGCAATGAGCGAAAATTTAAGTGACCAAATCGCTCATGCCAAAGTTTGCTCAAGTTATCACTATCAGCAACAAAAACTAAAGGAAAATGTGATGACTCAAAGTTGTTAAATTTGTACAACCTGGTAATATCATCAACAATTCCAGTAGCAAGGACATTTTGAGGATTTTTAAAATCCTTGATTACAACTTGGTGAGGGGTAAACGTCACAATTTTACCTTCACCCAAATGAGTAATTTGATAGACGGATAACAAATTGCAGGAAATTTTTGGAACACATAGTACATCACTGAAATAACCATTTTCTACTAGAACTATTCTAGATCCTACAACACTTAGAGATCTATCATCACCAACAAATATTTGCTTTGTGTTACATTCATGCATAGTAGAAAAGATGGCTTGATCCTTAGCCATATGATAAGATGCTCCAGAATCAATGAGCCATTCATTTGAAGTAGAAGAAGAAGATGCAGTATAAGAGTAACTAGAAGCACAAAGTGCATGTCCATGGGAGTTAGATTCTGAAGACGAATCTAGGCTGATGTGGTGGTTCTTCATTGCTGCTTCCAAGGCAACCATCTTGAAAGACTTAGATTCATCATGATTATCTTTCCCACAAAAATTGAAATGACGCTCAATCTTCTTTCCTTTTGGCTTGGATCCTTTGTCATTTTTTAAAGAAGGAGCTGACTGAGAGGGTTTGGGACCGTTGTTGTTTGGCTTATTATTGCAAAAATTATGTTTCTTGGGAGGCTTGGACTTTTCTTTCTTTTGGGACAACAAGGCTTTCCCAGATGTATCTGCATTGTTAATTATTCCAAGATGAATGAGCTTATATTGCTCTCTAATTAAGGAATCACAAAAGGATTCAAGACTAGGCTCTTGATAGCTAGCTGCAGTCAAGGATTCTTTCATGGAGTAGAATGTAGATACAAAAACAGAATATGCAGGTCCAAGTTTGGAAAGAATATGATAAATACATTGTTTGTCTTCTTTCTTAATCTTGCATTCTTCACATAAGAGTGTAAGAGTTTTATACTTAGATAAATAGTCTTGAATGCATGAAAAATCACTTGGATTCAAAGAAATCAACTCATTCTCAAGTTGATGACCTCAAATTTCATTGTGTTTACCAAACATAGATTCCAACTTTTCCCAAGCTTTATCAGGTTCATCAATTCCAAATATGTGGAATTGCAAATCAGTAGAGATTGACATCCCAATAAATCCATGAGCTTCATCACATCTATTTTCCTATTTAATTTTCTTATCATCATCAGTGGGTTCTCTTTCTTTCCCTGAGATTATCCTGAACAGTCCCCTACTTTGCAGAACATCCTCCATATGATATTTCCATGAGAAATAGTTAGAACTTGTAAGTATAATATCACAAGGGGCGGCCATATTGTAAAACAATGAATGAAAGAACATAAACTAACTATTTGGATGCAAAGAGCTCAAAAAGATATGCAGTTTAAAAAAAAATGGTACTGAAAACTGATTCTGGATGATGAAGTTATGCTTGATCAAAGAAAATGTTGAAAATGTCCCCAATAGTGATGTGGCGGATATTAACTTGACCAACTAAAAAAAGAACCCCTTTCTTCCCAAGATGAACCTTTGACAATCACTTACAATAAATTTGTTTTTTTTAAGTGAATCACTTTCGTAAAATAAGTGATGTTCACTTTTACAATAATGTTACTTTTAAATAGTGCGAGAATAAATTAAAAGACTTAAGTGACTCAATTTTTATTTTATTTTATTTAAGTGAGATGCACTTTTACAATAAGTAACTTGAAAATAGAAATTGCATGCACTAAAAAGTAATTAGATAAGACTTATCAAGGAATAAATCAACTTTGAACCAAGTGAGCTAAGTTTAAAAGGTATGTAAAATAATGGAAAGAGGAATGGGGCTTTTTTTAACTCTTCTCTCTCATTTTTAGTGCTTGCCCTTTTTTTTCCGTGCAAATCACAAAAAAATGAAAAACAAAAAACAAAAAAATATTTTCCACACTATGTGTGGGGTTAGATCTTGGTTAGCTTACCCGGCAAGGTGCACGACAAAGAGCATACGCAGCTAGGGAAGGCAATAGTTTGATACTAAAATAGTAAAGATCTAATGACAAAACTGATAAAATATGAGAGATTTAAAAAAAACAATTAAACAAATCCGTCACTGTAACATTATTCCTTCAAATTTTATGAAATGGGTGTTTCTGGAACAAACGGAAATGGTTTTCGGTGAAAGGAAAACTATTTCCCAATGGAAATGGTGCTCCGGATGCAATGGAATAGCTTCCACATGCCACAAATGCATAAAAAAACTAGAACCAAAAACCCTTTCAAAGTTTCGGCAACACCGGTTCCAGATCTTGATCAAAACTGAAAGTGGCTCTTCATAAACGCTCTAATACCATGTTTGGGTACACATGGTACTCCCAAAAGACCAAACACCTTCAACAACTACTTCACACAAATAGATCACAGATCAAGACACCAATGTTTGTCACATGGCTAAAACCCTCGAGAGGGAAACAATCCACGACCCCAGCCAAATAGTTAATTGGAGTAATTTATTATGCAAAAGAAAGAAAGTTACATATGAGCTTCTCATAATCGATCAACTAGCCAAGGACCCTCCATGCTCTTTAAATAGAGATCATGGACCAATCGGGTGTTAATCCATGGATCAATGGTAGGTACGATCTAAGAGAAGTTGAACCGTCAGATCACTTTATGTCTAGAGCATATCGTGACCGTCAGATTAGAATATTTAGAAATGCATACTAATGCATACTAAAGAAACACACTTTACCTAATGGATATTTTACACAAGTTGATCTTAACTAACTCCTAAGTGTCTAAATATCCTAACACCTTCCTCATGTCATAGAGATTTGAAAGATGAATATCAGACCACAATGTTTACATGCAGAAGAAAGAGGGGTATTTTCTATTGATTGTGCTATATGTGGATGACTTCCTCATTACTAGCAGCTCTGCTGGTGGATTGAGAATTATCAATTCATCTTTGAATAAAGCATTCACTATGAGTGATCTAGGACTGTTAAGAGAGTTCATTGGCCTCGAAGTAAGTCAAAAGAATACGGGAATCATGATCTCATAGTCCAGATACTCATCAAATTTTCTTAAAATATTCCACATGGAAGACTGTAAGGAATCCCCTTTTCCCTTCCTATATGGAATTAGGCTATAAGAAGGTGGTTCTTCTCCATTGGTTGACATCACTCTTTTCAAACAACTCATTGGGATCCTTCTATACCTCACACATTTGAGACCAGATATATCCTATGCTATGAGTGTTTCTTCTAGATACATGCAAGAGCCACATGAGATGCACTCGAAGGAAACAAAGTGTATCTTGCACTATGTGCAGGGTACTAGATATTATGGGATCCATTATACAGTTGATGCACAGTTAGATCTCATTGGACTAAAAGATTCAGATTGGGTTGGAGATGGGAATGATAGAAAATCCACTACATGATTTGTGTTTATGTTGGGATCTAGGCCAATTTGTTGGTCAAGTAAGAAACAAGTAGCACTTGCACTCTCTTTAGCAAAAGCAAACTATAGGGGGGCTATAAATGTAGTTATTCAGGCGGTTTGGCTACATGGCATATTGAAAGAATTTGATATTCACACTTCACCTTTAGTGGACATATGTTGTAATCTCAGAGATCACAGAAGGTTACCAATAATACACATTAAAAGCATACAGACATATCAGAGACAAGAGACAAGAACATAGATGTGGAATAATAGATTATATTATAGGGAAAGGGTCCTTACAAACACAGAACTGAACCAAGTTCTCATCTGGCTCAATAGCCTAATATATATGATTTACAAATAGTTACAAATAGCTACCTATTGGTTTGGTCAACCGACATGACCTTATTTGGTCAACCTAATCTCTAATTAGTCAACTGATCGACTTAGTCGGCTTACCGACTAGCTCCTCCAACATCTCCCCCATGAACAAAATTGTTCTTCGTCCCAAAGAAACAGGGGAGGTACTCAAAAATTCTTTGCCTGTCTAAAGTAGTTATTTATTTGTTTGTCTTTTATGGGCTATGAAGTCGAATAGTTGGTTGTTAATGTATACAGACTTCAACAATTGCTTTTGCTGTCACGGCCAGTTGATGTTGGAATTCTGTCCAATTTTGCAGTACATTCTGGATGTCAATGGTTAATGTTGTAATACTTGATAACATTGGCATCTTCTCTTGAATGGAAAGGTCTACTATCCTTTCCATGTCAGGAGCCATAAACTGGTCTTTCTCTTCTGTTGTCTCTAGAATCCTTTTCATATGCGGGCAGATGGTGTCTAATTTGTCCAAGCTCGGGAGTGCTTGCTGTACCCACTAGTGTGCTTGTCTCTCGAGCCTCTACAGTTTGGTTGTTTTGAGCATGATTTCATCTTCAATAGTTCTTCTCAATGCTTCTTCCATGCTCTTTATTTTCTCCAGTGCTTGAATTTATTGTCGAGTTTGTCGGGTCTGCTGGAAGACTTGCCTGTAATAAGCAGGCCAGTCTCGTAGTACCCCTTCCGTTATGACAGACTCCTCCATGTGATCTTGAAGCACTTTGTAAGATTCTGAGAAAGTTGTGTGCTGCTGCATCAGTAGTCTAGATATTTATTCTTTTTGTTCTTCTCTTGTGTTTTCATCTATACATGTAGGGCTGACACCATACTTTCAAATAGCTGATAGGCCTTTTCAAGTGGCTTTTCGGTGTCGTCCTCCATTGGTCCTAGTATCACAGATTACTCTAAGTTTCTGCATTTTATCAGGAACTTGACTTGTTCTTTCTCAGTGTCGTCGAGCTCCTTATGTCTAGTCTGGATTCTTGTTTTTTATTCAATGGCCAGAGTTTCCAAGAGTTGTCCCAGCTCTCCATCCTTCTGCTTTGTTGTTGCGTCGACTACAGTGGTTGACCCAAGTTGGCTAATGTGGACCATTGCCACTTGTGATTGTTTTTAATGGTCCTTCTTCTTTCCGTCTCTCTTCCTCTTATGCCTATGTTGTTATTCTTACTACTGTACTTGTGCATCTGTAAGGGTTAGAATTTTCGGTGGTTGATTTTTTAGCAGTGGATTGTTTGGTTGATGGTCTGCAACGATTGGTGGAACTTCTGGTTGGGTCTCTAGGATGAGTTCTGTGGCTGGTTGTGTATCTAGTGGATTTTGTGCAGAGGGTTCATATACAAAATTTTCTAGTACTAATGGTTCAAGTAAAGGTGGTTCAGATACAGATGGTTCGATTGCAGGTTCTGGGTTGGGAGGTGGGGGTGGTGATGGTGAATGGTCGGGTGTGATTGGTGTGGTGGGGATGTGGTCAGGTGTCGGGTGCTTGAATTGTGGGGGTGAATCCTCTGGGATGTCGAAAAATAGGTTGTCAATTTCCTAGTTGATTTCTTCCAGGTTCTCTTCTTCCCTATCTCTTGCTGGTTCATTAGCTGGTGGAGGGGGTGTGATGTCAGTTGGGGTAAAGGAGGAGGTTCAACTTGCGACAACTTGAGTTGTCTTTTTAGGGTTCCTCATAAATGTTGATTTCAAAATTGCCATAGACCTCGGCTTTTGGGGTATTTTTCCAGGTTGTGGAGGAAAAAGCTGTCTTGATCCACCAGCTTCGAACATAGGACACTTGGTGGTGATCTTCTGGACAAAGGTAAGTAACTCAGGCCATTTTTCAATGTAGGACTGGAAATCTATGTCTTGGTCAAACCTCTCCTTTAAGGTTTCTCGCATAACATTTTTGCATATGTTTACTGCGCTTATGTAGGGTAACTTTGGAATTTCTTCCTGTGTGATTTGTGTTGGAGATGGGGGTGGAGGTGTAGATACTAAGTCGACAATATTTTCAGCTGTCAAGGTGTTTTTACTTTTTTCCTTTTTCGGCCGAACTTGTCGTGCTCCTGTTTTGACAAATTTTTGGAACTGCGTCTCGACCGAAACTTTGTTTGCCACTATGTCTTCTATGATGTCGACCATGGTAGCTAACAGTTCCTCTTTATCCTCTGATTCTGAAAGTATCAGCTTGCGCTTCCCCTTCCCTTTTGTCTCAGTTGCTTTATTTCTTGCTACTGATATTTCCTTTGCTAGCTTTTTGATTTTTTCTTTGGTTATGTCGTACTTAGGGTTGTCAGACTCAATATCTCCCAATTCTTCCCCTTCCTCCTGTTGTTGTGCTGGGCTGACACTTTTCTCAGCTGGAATGGCTACCTGATGTTCTATTTGTGTACCTTCCCTTTGGGCTGTCGACGGTATGATTGTGATTTGAAGTCAGTTGGTGTCCTCAGTTGGTGTTTCCTCCGACACGAAGGTGCTGGTGTTTAGTCAGAGTTCATAATATTCTTCCTTTTCTTAGTCTATTAATGGTTCTTCTATTGCTAGGGTTAATTCCTTGGCTTTTGCTGGTATCGACAGTTTCGTGCCAGACTATCGAGTTAGTTCACGGAATATCTCTTCGACTGTTGGATAGTAGTCGAGAGTCTTTGCTTTTTCCTTTGAACCTTGCATATACCAAACTGTAGTATGGTCAAGCTCCAGTTGTATGTGTTCAGTTTTTGGCAGACTTTGTCGGATGTTTTGGGTACCCTCCATCTGCTCATCTGAACATTGAGGTGTTGGAACCAGTTTTCCAATAGTACTTTGCCATTTTCCAGTTCCTTCAGTGTTCCAGTCTGGGCAAATGGTTTGAACCTCCACATATGGAATTTTGTGGGTTCTTGGAACTGCTTGTACCCGACTAGGCACAAGTAGTACATTATTATCCATATTATCAGGGACGGGAACCTTATAATCCCTCCCGACTCCTGGCATTTCTCACAAATTCCTTTGAGAATGTTGGCGACATACTGAGCCGATATGTATACTTTTCCAGTGTCGGCTATCATATCTACCGTCTCTAGCATATCCAGTTTTAGGTCGCTTCCTTGACTTGTGGGTGTAAGCCCTCTTGCGATGATTTTGGCCACAATTTATTGCGTTCGGGCTTGTATCTGGCTAATCATTAGCCCTTCGGAATTCTTTCCTGATGGTGTTCCAGTTAATCGCTCTACCAACCCTTCTTTTATGCTAAATGGTACTGGGTCACCTTGGTTGGATAGACTAGTCAGTTTATATATTACTTCACCAGAGATCTCGACTGGTGTGTCGAAGTAGAATCTGTCGTTGTGGTACCAGCTGATAATGAACTTCACTGCCATTTGTTTTGTTCCTTCGAAACTTTCCATGAACGGTGTGTTCATGATAGATTTTACCTTCTCTACTGCTTGGGTTGGTTTCTTGTCAACGTAGGCCCATTCCTTGATCTCAGCCCATGTTTTCTCCCATGAGGTCTCTTGGACCTTGGCGTTCTTTATGTTTCTTAACCTCCTCATTAATGGGGTTTCAACAGATTGTAGTTCCTTTGTCTTTGCTATGTCTCTGGTTTTTTTTGGTGCCATTTTGTCGGTTCTTTGTTTGAATTTACTTAGGGGTTCTTGGTTCTTAGTTTTCTATTTGCTAAATTGCTCTCTCTGTTCAAAATACTATAAATGATCTTTTTCCGGTCCAGTATTTATAGGTGGGGCATTTGACGTTTCTGTCGATGGGTGTATTAATGGCAGAAGTGATGGTCCAACATGGTCACTTGAGTTTGCGTTAATGGTGATTTGATTTTGGCGGTCGTAGTCATGAAGGCGTGATGTGACCTTCGAGGTCGTTGGTCGATGTCGATCATGGAAACGGTTGATGGTGCTATGTCGATGGGTTTGATGTCGGCTGTCGAAGCGTTTATTTCCTATCATCCTGGTTTATGGGTCTTGGTTCTGTTTTGTTATTTTTAGATTTTTATAGTTTTTGTCTGATCGTTGTGGTCGTTCTTTTTTAATTTTATTAAACTTGTTTTAATTTCTGTATCGCTTTAGTCGGGCACCATTAACAAGTTTTCAAAATACTATGCCTTGTAACATCCTTAGTCGAACTGATCCGTTGGAATGAATCTCTTCGAAAATGTAGGGTCCCATCCATTCTGTATGTATCTTTTTGGGTTTTCCTTTTACTCGACTACTGTATAGTAGGGCAAGGTCCCCTACCAATAGGTTTTTGTTTTTTGTTTTTGATATTACGATTGTTTTTGTTTTTGATATTATTTCCTAGTGTTGTAGAGCAATCAATCAATGTTCTTCTAGCTTGATTAACTGCATTAGTCATTCCTTCCTTCTCTGTTTGACATTGACATGTAAAATTTCTGCTATAATAGGTGTTTGTTGTCAAAAATTTAGTGGAACAACTGCTTCTTGTCCATAGACTAGTCAAAATGGTGTTTGGTCTGTCGAATGCTTGTATGTTGTTCTGTAAGCCCACAGTATTGCAGGTATCTTCTCATCCCAGTCATCTTTGTCAGTGTTACAGATTTTTGTTAGGCCTTTTGCTAATGTTTTGTTGAATGCCTCAATTGCTCTATTCGACTGAGGGTGATAAGTTGTACTACGCCGGTGGTCAATTTGGAGCTGATCTGTTAGTGCTTTAATGGTTTTATTAATAAAGTGTGACCCCTCATCATTGATTAGGGTTATTGGAGATCCAAATCTGGTAATGATATTTTCATAGATAAATTTAGCAGCTATCTCACTGGAACATGTGTCGACTGGTTCTGCTTCAGCCCACTTGGTTACATACTCTACTGCAGTTATTATGTACCTTGCCCCTATTCTTTTTGTTGGTATGGGGAATGGTCCTATGAAGTCGATGGCCCAAATTTCAAATGTCAAACTTGGGTTTACTAATATCAAGGGAATTTCTGTACTAGACAAAGGTCGACCCAGTCGTTGACATCTGTCACATTGGCTTACAAACTTTTTACAGTCTTTGTGAAGTGTCAGCCACCATAACCCTTATTGTTGGATTTTCTTAGCAGTTGTGTCTGCTTAAAAATGTCCTCCCACCGGTCCATAATGTGCTTCATTCATAATATTATTTCTTTCATGTTCTAGTACACATATTCTGAGGATGTCGTCCAGGCCCATTTTATACAAGAGTCCATTTATGAGGCTATATGGTGCAACTTTCATGGCTAAGATTTGTTTCTTCTTCATGCTCATGCCCTCTGGTGCTTGTTCATCTTCTAAGAATTGAGCCATTTCCTCTAATTCTATTGGGACTGCTTCTATTCAAAATAAATGTGCATCCGATAGGTCATCTTCAACTCCTGTCGGTTCCTCTCCTGTGTCGATTCATGATAAGTGGTCAGGTCCGACATTTAATTTTCCTGGTCTGATAACGAATTCGAATTCAAATTCTTGGAATAGAAGTAACCATAGACAAATTATCCCATGGCGTAAGGGTTTATTTACAAGGTATTTTAGTGCTTGGTGGTCAGTATAAAAGATAACGGATTGGCTAGTAGGTAATGTCGATACTTTTGTAGTGCAAAAACCATTCCTAATGATTCTCTCTCTGTTGTTGAGTAGTTTCTTTCTGCTTTATTTAATTTTATGCTGCTGTAAACTATAGGGTAGTCCATTTCGTCATCCCCTAGT
This sequence comes from Pseudotsuga menziesii, assembly GCA_001517045.1. NCBI lineage: Eukaryota > Viridiplantae > Streptophyta > Pinopsida > Pinales > Pinaceae > Pseudotsuga > Pseudotsuga menziesii. The sequence goes on from LPNX010727144.1 coordinate 233,284, forward strand.
TGAGTTAGGATTGCTCCTATTTCTAGGCCTGATGTGTTGATGTGTACATGGAATTTGGTCGACCAGTTTGGAAATATTAGAATGGGTGCTTGGACTAGATTCTTTTTTAGTGTTTCAAATGATATGTTGCATTCCTCTGTCCAGTTGAACTCCTGATCTTCTCTTAGCAGTTATTCCAGTGGATAGGTCATATCTGAATAGTATCTTATGAATTTCCTGTAATATCCTGTATGACCAAGTAGTACCCTAACTTGTTTTGGGTTCACCGGTGGGTTTAAGTCAAGGATAGTTTTTAGTTTTGCAAAGTTGACCTTGATGCCTTCTTTGCAGACAATGGGTACTAATAGTATCCCTATAGGATTCAGAAATATGTACTTCTTTATGTTCATAGATAACTGGATTTGTTGGCATCGTTCCAACATGAGCCTTAGCCATTTGCAGTGATCTTTCAACATAGGGTATATTGTCCAATCATCGAAATACACTGCCATCGTTTTGTAAATATATTCTTGAAATGTTTTGACCACAATTCTCGAAAATACTGGTTTTTTAGTCCAAAAGGCATAACCCTATAGCCAAATGAGCCAAATTCACATATGAATGTTGTCTTTTTCTAATATTCTTTGGCTATTGGTACTTGGTTATAACCTGAGAATCCATCTGTAAACAAGTAGCATTCATGTCCTGCGACCTCATTTAAGATTTCATCTACATAAGGTGTTGGAAATGGGTCTGTTAATGTAACTTTATTTAAGTCTCTGAAGTTGACACATATCCTTAGCTTGGTTGGATCATGTTTCTTTGGATGAAAACCCATTTGACTTGCCCATTCTGATTGGTCAATAGGGTAGATAATTCCCACTGCAAGCATATTATCAATCTCTTTCTTGACTATCTCTTTGTATTTATGAGCTAATTTATATGGTCTTTTCTTTACAAGTCGGACATCAGGTTTAATGTCGATTTTCATTTCACCCATTTCATCAACTAGACCTTTGAGATCTCTGTAGTCTCTAGTGAATACATTCTGGAATTCTTTTAGTAATTTTACTATTTCTGTTGTTTGTTCTTCACTCCAGTAGTCTCCAATTTTTGCCATTTTTGGTCTATCATCACTTGAAATGTCGAATTATTTAGTTTTTACTTTAGCATCTAACCATTATGGTGCTTTCGCTTCATTGATTGGTCGGCTCGCTTCTTTAAACTGTGAAAATGTGCCAGGAACGTCTGCTGCAGTCATTCGGTCGGTGTCTTCGACTGTCTCGACTTTGAGTACTGTGCGAATTGGTTTTGTTGTTTCTAAATGGTATGATCTCCATCGAAAGTTTTTCCCTTCTGGATTTTCATTTTCCATTTGTAGTCTTGTCAATTGTGGTGTTGTCTTGATTTGTATGCTATTGCAGTTTATTGTTGGTCGGTCTTGCTTTGGGGTTTTATTCCCCATCTGTTCTATAAATGACTTGATTTGTTTTGCAGTTTCGACTAAATTTCCGTCTTGCAGTTTAAAGCTGAAATCTTTGATAAAATTCTCTCTTAGTTCATGCCATAGGAATGTTTCACCCTGAGCTTCTTCCATTTTGTACCATTTGTTTGGTAAGTCTGATAGCGTTGATGGAAATAGGTGTGGCCATGTATGTTCATCGTTATACCCAAGTATTTTCCATTCTTTTTCACATGTTCTTATGTGGTCTTCTAGATCCTGCCCTTGGATGAACATAGGTATTTGGGATTGATTGGTTAACTTTTTTCCTCGATCTGAATCTTTCTATAAAGTAGGTCGAAGCTATTGTCCATGTCTGCAATCTTGATTGATGGGTATCCCACCATCAAGCAGCTTGTCCTGTGAAGGTTTCCACTAAGATTCGTAGTCGGCCATGTTCACCAATGTTTCTAGATACTTGTTCTATATGCATAAGTAGTGATTCTCTTTCTTTGTATCTTGGGATTTGTGTGATATTTACATTTGCTGGTTTTAGGGTACGATATTCCCTGTTTTTTTTTTCAAATATTTTTGGGATGATGGACACCAAGAAGCACTGTTGGACTGGTTTCTTCTGCACTTTTTTAATGGTCCAGCAACCTCTTGCTTGTGTTTCGTAGTTCTCGACTTCCCAATCATATAATTCTGCATCTGAATTGTATCCTATTGAATCTTGATTGGCTAAGTGAATTTCACCATAGACATTGGGTTCTGTGCAGTATTCCTTGTTTTGTATTTGATATAATTGTCGGATGTTGACTTCTTCATCAATAGGTTCTATCCAAGGTTCTCCTTGGGATGGATGGATAGGTACTATGAGTTTTTGTCCATTACCTTTTAGTTTTATCCTTTCCTTGTCTAAGGATATCGATGCTTTCATTTTTCTTCCCCAAGGTCAACCTGCTAACACTGGGAAGGAACTGGATCTTTCCTTAGGGTCAATAATTTCAAAGTCAACTTTGGTCGATATTCCTTTTATGGTCATGTCGACATTTTTCCAAAATCCGATAGGTTCAATCAGACCTTGGTCGGCTAATTTCAGGTATATTCCTGACTCGTATAGTCGAGGTCTACCCATTTTTTCGCAAGTGTTGCGAGTCATAATGTTTACTTTTGACCCGAAGTTGAGCACAACTTGTCGGACATGGTATCCTTCAATTTCTAGGTCGACAAGCGGGTCATCATCACTTTTGTCCTTCTAGTTTAGACTACAGATATTTTTTGTTTGTTTTTCTATGTTATTGTTGTGTTTTATTTTCAATACAGGAAATTTGAGGTCTAAAATGGGCCTCCTAAGAAAAATAATAAAATAATAGTTATTAATTTTGGAGGAAGAATGAAAAAAATACTTTTTGTGTTCGTATTTTCGACATATCTCCTTGTGTTTTACTCAAATTTCAAATGGCAGAGGTTGTTGGATGCAGAGTTTAATTCCACATCCAACGAGTACCCACACTGCATACTTTTGACAGACTCCGCTACCCCAAAAACAAGAAATACCTGAAAAAACGTGATGATGATCATCATCACGTTTTTTCAGGTATTTCTTGTTTTTGGGGTAGCGGGGCCCATCAAAAGTATGCAATGTGGGTACTCGTTGGATGCAGAATTATATTCTGCATCCAACGAGCTCTGCCACTTGAAATTTGAGTAAAAACAGAGGGAGATATGTCGAAAATATGAACAAAAAAAGTAGTTTTCTTTTATGACAAATATGTCAATTCAACCATTATGGTTGACTCATTTTATTGAAATTCTATTGGTTCTTGAATTCCAACTCACAAAATTTATTGTTGGTGCGTTTTCTTATTAGGCCCATTTTAGACCCCAAATTTCCTCTAATGATACAATAAGTCAATGAATTGAGACACCGTTTTATCATTTTGTACTAAACATATTAGTTCTTTAACTGTGCTTGGTCGATTATCGTTAGCTTCTTCTTGTCGAGCAAATTCTTTAAATATATTCATTGCATATTTATATAGTTGTTTTTGTTTAGCTGGGTTAGGATAATCATTATTTTATTTTATTTTGCTTATACGTGTATTATCACTCCCAATTTTTGTCCCTTGTCGAGTTACTATATGCAGATTCTTTGTATTGATTATATCATGTTTTTTAACACACGGCAAGACATTAACATTTTTATTTTTATTTATTTTATCAAGCATAGTAGGGAAATCCTCTAATGAGTGATCCCCTACTCCATAAATAGTACAGAATTTTAAATCAGTTTTTCCCTTGTATGGGAAGTTTGCATACCGATGACCTTCTTTGTAGCATGTGAAACATTGGATGGGTCAACGTGGTCGGTTGTCATGATTCCCTGAGAATCAACCTCGACCTCCATATCCTCCACGTCGGTTGTTGAATTGATGCTCATATCGACGACCTTCGTACCTTTAATTATTCTATTTGTTTTGGGCATTGTTTCGCTGATTGTTATCGATGTTCTGAGTGATTTCGTTTGTCTGGTAGACTTCTTGGTAGTTTTATCGATTTTTTAAGTTTAGTGGCACTCGACCATGGTGTGACTTTTCACTTCACAGATAGCACACCAAGATGCTTTACCATTTTTCATGTTATACGGGCAATATTTTGTTGTGTGTTCTCCATGTTCTTGACAGATGTCGCAAAAATAGTTTGTCTACACAAATCGAACGTCCTGTCGGCTGATGTCCTATCGACAATTATCTTTTGAATGTCCGACTGTTGAGCATTTCGTACACCAGACATCCTAATTCTTAAGGTTTAGCTCTTTCAGTGATTTCTGCATGATTTCGAGTTGTTCTTCCAGTATAATATCCATGGGATATGCTGGGAAATATTTGTCCATCTCCACTTGTAGGGCTTTAGTAAGCACATCTTCATATGTTTTGAACGTCTCCAGGCTTATGTGCCGCTGAATTTTGTGTGATAGACCTGCAAGGAACCACTAAATTAATAGTTGCTCATTAATTACATAATCCAGTTGGCTGAGGAGGTCTTTCCAACATTTTTCATAGTCTCAGACAGATTCTGGTGGCTTTTGTGATGTCGTTTTCAACTTTTTAGGTGCCATATGTTTTGCATCTAGGGTTTTAAAGAACGACAAAAATTGTGCTTTAATTTTTGCTTTGGATGCTTGAGGGGTTCTTTCAGTAAAGGTCATGTACCACGTTAGTGTTGTTTTCCTCAAGGCACCAGTGAACTGCGCCATCTATCTATCTTCATCTATGACCTGATTTACCTCCCATGTCAACTCACAAATGAACCAATGTCATCTAGGATATTCATCTCCCTCATATAGAGGGATATGCGCTGATCCGTGAGCCATGTCGGAATCACTGTCGCTATATTCTTTAGGAGGTGGCAGTGGTGGGGGTAGTGGGATGGTTTGCTTATTTCTTTGTGTAGAGATGTTGTCGATTGAACTTTCATTTTTGTCGGTTGTTTTGTTTTTTGTTTCTTCTCTGACAAGCAGTCAGTTGGGGTCGACTTCTCCTATCGATGTCCAACTACAATTATTTGTCTACAGGTCTGACTGATCTATATTCTCCAAAGCTGTATTTGGTAGGGGGGGTGGTCCTTCATGTGTCGGGTAAAGTAAGTGGATACTTCGGTTGGAAGGGTACACCCGAAGCATGACCTAGTTTCCTTCCTCTAGTCAACGGATCACTAAATGATTATCGTCATTTACTTCATCGTCTAGTTGGCTCCATATACCAAACTCACCAGCTCTTAGTCTTAAATCTTCTTCGACAATGGCTTGTATCCTAGTACTCGTATTCGTTGGAGATAGAGGTCTTACCTCTTAGGGAACTTCTATTTGGAGAAATTCTTGCTGCTCTATCCACAAGTCTTCTTCCATGGGTGATGCCTCTTCATCCACGCCTTCTTCTTGTCGGTCATGACCCAATTCTGGCAGATTTCTTTCTTGGTCTGTCACCCTAGTACTCATTCCTCTTTGCAGTGCTATAACTCTTTCTCTTATTTCTTCCCTTCTTTTGAGCCTCTTCTCTCTCTCTCTCTATTTTCTATAAATTTGTCGTACCTTTATGTGTCACTGTCCGTTCGATTTCCTTTTTAGGTTGACTTTTCATTGCTGGTGATGGTATCTCTTTTTAGTCGACTAGAATCCAGTTCACTTTAACCCGATATATGAACAAATACCCCCCCATGGCCTACTCGATGCTTTAGAAAGCTCAGATATTTCTGTTTACTTGCTTAGGAAATATTCCCACTCCCTTTTGGAAATGAATTTATCCCACTTCCTTTCTTTCTCCGCCTAGTTACAATTTTGTGGTGGTTCGCGTAGTGATGGACGAGGTTCAACGATATTACCCACTCCTTTTTCTATCAGGAATTTGAATAGCAAGGTTGGTAAGGAGCACAAGAATTGCTCAGTAAGGTCTGTATAGAATTTATTCTAAATGGTTTCTACCGAAGATCTTTCTTCTATAGCTTGCTCCTCGCAAAATTCATCGGTGATCTTTTCAAACCATTCCGACAGGTTTTTTCTTCCCCCTCGAATCAGTTTCTCTAATAGCTGTTGGTATTTAGTTACTTTCGGATTTTTATCAAGAAGTTTTTTCAAAAGCAGGGGTACCAATTCTACAAACTTCTCATGGGTTTCGGTGAAGAATCTTTCCTTCACCTGAGCAGTCATTAATCTGTTTCTCCATGCATGATTTTGCAAGCAATTTTCTATATTACGCTCCCACCAGTCCTTAATCTCTTGTTCTGATATCATCTACTTGTATTCATCTCAGATATGTATTACTGGCAATGGAACCAATGTTGTAATCTCACGGATCACAGAAGGTTACCAATAATACACATTAAAAGCATACAGACATATCAGAGACAAGATACAAGAACATAGATGTGGAATAACATATTATATTATAGTGAAAGGGTCCTTACAAACACAGAACTGAACCAAGTTCTCATCTGGCTCAACAACTTAATATATATGATTTACAAATAGTTACAAATAACTACCTATCAGTTCGGTCAACCGACACGACCTTATTTGGTCGACCTAATCTCTAATTAGTCGGATGATCAACTTAGTCAGCTTACTGACTAGCTCCTCCAAAAACATCTATTGTGACAACCAGAGTACCATAGATATATCTAGTGATCCAGTCCAGAAGCAACAGATGAAGCATATTGAAGTTCACATGCATTATATTCGGGAACTAGTGCATGTCAAAAATATCACATTGCATTACTATCCTACAGAGGAGAAGATTGCAAATATATTTACCAAGTTCTTCAAAGAAAATAGATTTGTTTTTCTTAGATCTCTTCTTGGTGTGAAGGCTTGATTTATTGTTTCCTAGTTCCTGCTTATTTTGAGCTGGGAAGGGGGGGGTCCCATGAGGTTTTCCCCATCTTCTTTATTTTATTAAGTATTATTTTATTTCATTTAGATTGTATGGGTGACTTTTGGCCTATTTTCCAAGGCCCAAGTTGTCCAAATTTAGGATTAAGGGGGAGTGTTAGGATTAATTAATCCTAATTTGTCCAATATAGTCTATTTGGTCATATTTCCTAACTTAGGGAGTTATTATTACTATACTAGAGTGTGGGGGACACACATAGAGGTTATATGCCACTTACTGCATGTGCATGCATGAGTTTATTTTCTTTTGAGACTAATCCCTACATTACATAATCCCTCTCTAAGTGCCACCATTATCCTCCATCAATTGGTTGTGGTAGGTAAGCAGTTGTGCTGAGTTACATATGGCTAAGCCATGAAATACTACATAGTCTCTTATGAATGCCAAGATTTTATCCAAACCCCAAACATCAAAATGACTTAACAATGTTTTCCCACAATCGAAATCCTCTGCTAAAACACACAACAAGGGTGAGGCCTTTGCCAAATTCGGTTCTTACCCATAAATTGGTTTGTTTGCAACCTATGGAATTACCCAAGCCACACAGATAATCCATGCCTTATCACCTGCACAGACCGAAACACTTCCATTAGGAGTATGCATTTCAAAATCGTAACCAAACCAAACATTACATTATGCAAACCAACGTGATCACTCACATGAGAAGAGAGCAGGAAAGCTTGTTTGTTTCATATCATGGGAGACACGGCTCGCACTAGGAAGCATGAGACCACAAACTTCCACCATTGAAATGAAACAATAACAAACCCTACCCAGCGCTTGAGGAATTCTTCCCACGCTTCCCAAGGAGCATTAAAGTCACCACCCTATCCACCACTTTCAACAAAATCAAAACCCATATCCCTATAGTTTTGGTTCATATCGTTTGTCCCATAGTTCACCACCCCCCAACCTATAAACCTTAAACCCTCCGTTGTCATGCTATCCCAAAGTTTCGATGGAATATGGATTATTCCATAAACATAAATAAATTGAATATTCTCTAGTCACCCAGATATACTTCTAGAAATGTATGGATGAACTCTTTGAAAGCTATGACCACCACTATGGAGAATATTTTTGGTGCATTCTTTAACCCAAAAAGCATAATTGTTACTAATAACCCCCCATTCTATTGCAATTTTGATATCCTGATAACATGAAAATCCATTAATGAATGAATAAAATTCCCTCCCTTCAACATTTTCCAACACTTCATCTATGAAGGGCATATGAAATGGGTCATGTTGGCATGTGTCATTTAACTTGCATAGATATACACTAATTGTGATCCCACTCATTTTCTTATCCTGGAAAACCATTGGATTGATCCATTCTAAGTCTTCAACAGGTTCAATGATTCCATCTTCCAACATTCTATCTATTTATGCTTTCACTTTCTTCTTGTATACTAGGTTGAGTCGATGTGGCCTCTATTTTATTGGTTGGGAATCCAACTTCAAAGGGATCTTCATTTCTCCTATTTGTCCGACAATTTCTTTCATCTTTGATGATGTGGTTGGAAATAGATCATAAAATTTACACAGTAAATCAACAATCTCTTTTAATGTTTCATCATTCCATTAATCCACAATGTTTGCAAACTTGGGATTTTCCTCCATGCAAATGTTCACTTTGAGTGGCTTCAATGGATTTGTAAAATCAATAGATCCAAGTTTGGGCCCTTCTACTACGCACTCTCCAATTTCTACTACAAATTCCTTAGGTCTTTATCCTATTTTCTTCCTTCAATGAAATTATAGAAATCTAAAACTTCCTGCACATTTGTAGTCGGTTTGTGCACATTACATAGCCAGTATGTGCATGCTACATGGGGAAGCTATTCTCATCATGTATTTTGGTGCAAACCTAATCTCTTTGATAGCCTGTAATATTACGCCTACTGCAAGAGATTCATCTTCGAAACTAAAATTTACGTTAATATTTTGGGACAAATCTTCCCAATCAGTTGTTACTTTGTGCATTTCCACCTCTATATACCAATTCTTCATAATTTAGTCTAGAGCATATACAAAAAAGTGTGTCCATTCCTTCTTCAGTACTAACCTCCATGTGGAAATGCACTGTGTTAGATGATCCATAGGGAAAATTCTCCCAGTGTACTTTTGTGAAGTGTATTGGGTCATGAATTTGACCTTCTTCATCCTACTACATTGCTTCCAATTGTCTATCTTGTCTTTTTCGCAACCCACCGTCTCTCCAGAGTTACTTTTAGTGCAACTTTCAAGGAAAGCATTCTTTGTTTTTTTGAACTCTACACTTCAAATTCTTTTACAAAGGAATCTATATAAGTTAATCCATCATACTTTGGGGGATCACATACCTCAATTTCAATCCAATGCAAGATGAAAATGCAAAGTTGGGTAATGATTTTTTTAGAATGGAGTAGAAAAAAACAGCATAAACATGTGAAAAAGTCAACTTAAAACTTTAGTCTGAGAGTTTGTGATATTTCAAACTCTCATCCTAGAGTTTGAACAAATCATAATGTTGTATTTAAAAAAAAACATCTCAACCGAGAGTTTGGAATATATTTTCTCCGTTGAGAGTTTGCATTTAACAAAAATTGTGAAAGTATCTTGCATCTTTCTAGAACCTACAACTTTAGTAAGGAAAAACCCATGCAAATTTTAAATAGTTTTTGTTGGACTTGGTACCAATGGATTAATCTCTAAATATAGTTTCCAATGATATAAGAATTGTTTCATTTCATTTTTAATTTCTATTTATTAATAAAAAAAATTATAAACCTTATCCATTCAGAATTTTATTGTTACGAAAATTGCCTCAAATAAAAATTCAATATCATAACAAAGACAACATCAAAAAATTGAAATCTTCAGAGTGATCTTCCTTTCCATGTTCTTTTCAAAAGAGTAGTTTTGTTTTTGTCAATAAGAGTCATTCTAAGAAGAACATTGAATCTCATTAACATGTGTTAATAAGGAACCATTTTCTAAACATATGTTATTTCAATAAATTATAAAAAACATCTATAAAGTCTGAAAAGCCTCAAAATATACTCCATACACAATTGCAGTGTGTGTAGACTATGAGCATAATTTTTTTTCCCTATAATTAATAACCATCTCTCAAACAACTAGTGCTCATCCAAGTCACTCGTTATCCATATCTAAAGTTTTCAAGTATATTATGTTAATGAGCACCAAATTTGTCCCACAATATGTCCATAAATAAATTAAAAACAAAAAACAAAAAAAACATGACTACAATGCTAATTCAATTCTCTAAAACATTTGTGTTCACTTCAACTTGAAATTCCTAATGGAGATATGGGTTTAAAGGGGTTGAAGTTGAAAAACATAATTTTTTGTAGTTTTTTTGGTAAAAAAACAAGAAAAATAGTTACCCAACTTCATCTTTTTACCCTGGCGAGAACGAGTGACGTGCACACATCTCGTGGTAGATACGTCATGCATCCTTTGCTGGTAGTCTTCTAGAACTTCTAAATTTAATGCACAAGAAATACTAGTTTGTCATCTAAGTACTCCATCAAAGGTAGGTTTAAGATAGTCAAACTTTGATGTGGTCATTTTGTATAAATTATCCAAGAATTCATTCCTTACTGGTTCCACATATTGTTTTCCTTCTATAGGGTCTAGTCTCCCAGTAATTCTTCGGTTATCTACTTTAAACACCATATGCCTTAAATTATTCAGATTAATAATATCCTTGTTTGTAAAATCCCATTCCTTCCCAAATAATGCTAGGTAAGGGTTAATGTTTTCCATTATCCTAGTTACTTAAAATTTTAATATACTATGCACTCTATTAATATCAATAGTTAGTCTCGGTAGTCTTCCAATTGGAACAATCATATGCTAATTTTCCAACTTCAATTGGATGGTTGACTAGCTCAACCTTGGTTTACCCATCATTTCCCATGTTTTCCTTTGGAGAACATTTACATCATACCCAATATCCAATATAATATAGTCTATGTCATAATCTCCTATTAGCGTACTCAATCGAAAATATTTGTTTGTCCTTATTTTTTGTTGCTCCTAGTCAATTGCGTGTTGTATAAACAATGCTTTTTCCTCTTGTGTGTAGTGGTCTATCATTCTGCACAGTTGTTTAATGCATTAGAAAACCTAACTCAACGTACATGTTTATGGAAGCGACCTCTCTTCAATTGAGTAATAATATACTAGAGGCATATCATATATAAGAAGATCATCATAAATAGGTTGAGAATTTTATTCTCTCTATTATGTTTATATTAGCTCCTTCCTTGCTTGATAATATGTCTCTTTCTCTCTCCTTGGATAAAACATTGGAGTGGTTGCGTCGCTTTCCTGCCCCATTGTTTAGTTCTACTACCTTGTTTTGTCATGTCAATTAGTGTTCTTGCTACACTACATGCCTGTGTTTCTACTTCGGGTTGATTGTCATGCTCTTCTATTGAGATCATCTACACATTATGGTTCTATTTCTAATATTTTTTTTGGTTCATTTTCTCTTGCCACTTCATGATAAGATATGGACAATATTTAGTCTCATGATCCAGCTGTCTGCAATATGTGCACATTGTGCATGGATTTGGTAAATCTCATGCAAAGTGTCCGACCTAATTATAGTTGTTGTAGATAATTAATCCTCTTCCTCTACCAAATCCTCGTCTTGTGAAAAATAAGAATCCACCTCTTTATGCTTGAATGTAACTTCCCATCAAAATATTATTTTGTGGTACCCCTCCTTTTGGTCCATTCTCCATTTTCACTTTGTATGCATATGATGTGCACTCATTTGTCATATCAAATACATGACAATCATTTTCATCATGACCTACTAACTTGCAAAAATTACAATACAAATTCTCGGTAGTTCTCTAATACCTATGTAGTAATGGGTAGGAATAGGAGGGATGACTCCCTCCCATTCTACATATATCATGCCATAGCCCTCCTCTCGAAGCGAAGAAAATCAAGGATATTGTATCCAAGTAATACTTGAACGTTGGAAACTATTTTTTTTGGTGGTGTGTTGTTCTACATGTGATACATAATACTTCTTCACACTTTTATTGTCCTCCGAAAATGTCCTACAACTGAATGGTCAGCACAAATAACTGTGATTGCACCTAATCTATCCTTGTTCCACTCTCTCCTATAGGGGATGCTTCTAATTTCATAGTGATATCCAGTGCATTTCATTGTGATGTAATCTTCTATTGTGTCAATGAACACCATATCGAGGGTAGCCATGTTGCAATAAACCATTCCTTGTGAAGTTTGTCAGGGATATGGAAGGTCAACCTATCAATTAATATCTTGAATCTATGATCAAAGTCCCATATGGACTAATTTTTTAATTTCTTGATATCCTTTAGTTTTGTAATGCATTGTGTCTCATATTTTGGTTTCTTAAATTCTTTCAGTAGAGCTTGTCAAATATTTGCCAATGTTAAGGGTTGGTTCGTAGGTGTTGTAATCCAATTTTTTATAAACTAGAGTAAAGCGTTGTATTTGAATGTTGTTATCAACTACAAAACCTTCATATCATCAAGTAGGACTTGATTCACAGTATATATCACTTTTTAGATGAATAAATGTTGGGATGGATCCTCCTTCCATGCTTGATGAAAAAAAAGCATCCTTAATATGGGATCCACCATTGTGTACTGTGCAGTTTTCTATATTGGTATTGCTAACTGGGTACAGGTTGTTACACTGATCCCACTACTCTAACTCACTTTACTTCTACCTTTACTTCATGTACTAACTACAAGAGTTCGTCACAAATATCAGTTCTTACCTTAGATATTGGAGATGCACGGGTTGTGGGTTCAATGCAAGGAATAACCTAAGTACGATTGCTAGGATGCAATGGTTCCTCTCCCACTAGAGTGAAATGAGCACCCTCTTTATTTATTTCTATGTAGAGTAATCCTTTGATCTAGAATGTTGTGTTATTCTCTCTTTATTGCAACTCCCTATGTTGCTTCTCTTTATCATCCTCAATCATGTTCCTATTGTGTAAAAATATATTTTCACTATGAAACACTTCTCTCTCATATACTGTTAAATATTCCTCATTTATCAACATTCTCATCCCATCTGTTCCTTATTAATTCTCACATGCATCTCTCCCTTTTTCTCAGATCATCCCCCCTAGTACTCCAATGTGCATGAAGGCCACTAGTTATCATATTCCTACCTCAAAATAGCATTATCACACACCAACATCTTGATCCAAGTCAGAAAACATCTAAAGTATGTTCCGTTGGGATATTTAAAGAATTTGCTTTCAATAGTATTATATTACTGGGTATAATCTATAAAAAAATCTATAACATAACAACTCAACACACTGTCCAACCAAAAATCAACTTTACATGATATTTGGTTGTTTACAACATTTACTTGTCGGATCAATTCATTGGTTCATTTTTTTGTCATAATAAAGTGAAATTTTGGGTTCTCCTTAGCTAACTTTAGTAGCCACTAAGTCAATGTTATTAGAAATTATCCAAAGAAAATTGCATGTAGATTTGAAACTATGTACCTTTCCAACCACTATTTTGTATTCATGTGTAGATGCTTGTTCTATTTTCTACAAAACTCGTACTCATTTTCTACTGGCCATTGGTCTATCTCTTCCTTAGTTTTCCTTCACATAACCATTAGTTGGAATCTAGTTTCCCTACAGTCGTAGATCTCAGTCCTAGAAATGAAATCATTTGTTAGTGTGTGGTGGGAAGACCTGGGTTGTAACAATACTTCTCCAACAAAACCATCATATATTGTCCCTTTCAACATCACCTAAAAGTAAAGGAAATCTCACCCAAGGAATCTATAAGGGATACATGAACCAAGTTTGTGCAGTGTTGGAGGGATATGACACAGATCTCTTAAACATTCTACTTACTCAACAATGTGTGTAGAAATATACATAATTTCCATAAAATAATTACTTTTCTTATTCATCACAACATATATGCATAAACATAAAACATATTCATGGAAGGAAACGTCACATTAAAAGCATCATCGTAAGATAAATCATCAAATATGCGCAATAAACGTAGCATTCAACAAACATAGCCATTGGATCTTCAACGCATTAAGTCATCTCTATTTTCATCTGCAACAGTTCTTGCAAAACCTGTGTACTATGCATTAAATCTTTGTCTTAAGCTTGAAATTCCCAAACATTACAATATTCTCCTTAAGAATGAACATAAAAATATAACCTCAAAAGTACTTTTCCCCAAGACCCTTTACATATTTATACATTACAAAATGGGTCATATCCCGTAACAAGTGGATAAAACATGCCTAACTACTTCTAACTAATCTTTTCCTTTTGCATGCAATTGTCCTTGCATGACTGTTGCACACTCCACATGTTCTACACAATTTTCAAGAATGGTCGAAAACACCTTCTCCAATAGTGCAGTTGTGTGACATCCTTATCGTATGCACAAAATGTTCTCTGTGTAACATATTGTTCTAGTATTTCTCTGAATATGAAATGATTCATTTGATAAAGAACTTTTTCCAAGTTAGGATCTATAGTACTGAACTAGAATGTGGCACTGGATTCGGTAGACACCTTCTCCCAAGTCCTAGTTTTCCTTTTTCTTTCCTACTAAACATACCATATGCACAGTATGCCATCCATTGTAAGGTATAATTGGTGCACCCACTGAATGCACACTCTTCATCTCCCATCGTTGTTAATAGTACTCAGTGTGTTCTCTAGGATCCTCAGTCCCTTTGAATCCATTAAGAATAGCCAAGTCTATAACAAACTGGAACCTCACATTTTTACATGTGTCAAATTATTCTCATCTATTAAAATCCTCTTTGTGTACCATCCACTAGTGCGTATGTCTCCCTTAGGTTATGGCATCCATTTCTTTCACTCAATTTTCTTGTAGGACTCAGGTTTGAATTTGTTTGAGGAAAGTATCTAGTTTCTAAATTCCCCCAAACACTAGTGGATCACACAATTTTGAACAAATCAAACAAATATACTTTGTAATTCTTGTGCATCTCCTCAGAGACACCTCATATAGATGGTTTTTCCTATGATTCATTGCATTTTATTAATCTATATCAAATGAAAACATGTGTACCAACTATGCTCTGCATAAGTAGTGGGGTTCTTATAATCATGTTTTCTTATAGTCACAATTTATATATTCTCAATTTCAACACTGCTAATATCACCCTTGACTATTTTTGTGTATATTTCTCCTTCTGTGGCATCCAAGGGAGGCACAAAACATAGTTTCCCTGACTCAAAGGACATTTCTATCTTCTTCAAGTTTAGGATAATGTTGTTATCAAATACACACTCAATCCCTAATAGATTTGGGTAGGGATCAACATCCTTTAAGATATCAATGACTTCAAACTCTACCACTATACTAACTCCATCAATATTTACCTCCACATTAGTGAGCCTCCCAATCAAATACAATTTTCGTATATTGGCTAGTCTAAGTTGTA
The DNA here is from genome assembly GCA_001517045.1 of Pseudotsuga menziesii. Taxonomy (NCBI): domain Eukaryota; kingdom Viridiplantae; phylum Streptophyta; class Pinopsida; order Pinales; family Pinaceae; genus Pseudotsuga; species Pseudotsuga menziesii. The sequence goes on from LPNX010727144.1 coordinate 248,655, forward strand.
TGGGAGATCATACCTTTTTTGGTTTCCCAAAAAAATCCTAGGTCTTCATAGGAAGAATGTTCATTCTCACCCCCATATTGGGCACTACATTCTTCATCTCAATGTTATATTTTTATCATTCAAGCTACCATTATGATTTTAGGATATTTAATTGAGATAATAACATGCACAACAATAAAACACAAGCACAACACAAGAGACAAGAGACATTAAGAATTTTCCTTGGGGAAACCATAAAGGAGAAAATCCCACAACTTCCTCAGAGATAGAATGAGCACCAAAGGTAAAACCAAAAAATAGTAAGATGATCTCCCGACAGCAGTAGTCTCTCTCTCTCTCTCTCACTGAGAGAGCTTCTTCTCTCTCACTCATGAGCCCCAATGAGTGAGTGTGTGTGTCCTAAATAGAGAGACTCACTCTCTATTTATATTCTTCTTTTCTCTTGGAACCCACTCCATCATGTCAGCCTCACTTAACAATTACTTACTAGAGCCAACATCTCTAGGAGTGTCTAATAACCCTAGTGTCCCACAACTTGTGGGGACTTTGCCTCCTCCGACCAACAAGGAGGTTTATCCTTAACACAATGGTGGGGACTATTGCCCCGACTTACAATGACTCACCTAGGGTTGACTTCACTAGGATATTATAATAACCCTAGGGCGCCACAACTGTGGGGACTTTAACCCTTAGACAATCAGAGGGTTACCCATAATGACTTGACATGATTTGTTTACATTATTGATCCTCTCGATTAGAACGTCGGGGCATGACAACATGACTCAATTACATTATAGATACATCCCAGAATAAACATTGGGTTACAATACATAAGATACACAGATGAATACATTCCGAAGTTACAAATACATCAACACTCCCTCTTAACTAGGAAGGTATTCTTTCGACACAATTTTCAGCACTGGTCTTCTTCTCTGTATCAACTGGATCATCTCATCATCTGCATCTTCTTAGTCTTCAAGTCATCTTCATCTACAAGTCATCTTCATCTTCGGATCTGGATCATCACTGGACATCATCACTGGATTTGTATCATCACTCAATTTGGATCGTCACTGGACATCATCACTGGATCTAGATCATCACTAGATCTGGATCATCACTGGACATCATCACTGGATCTGGATCATCACTGGATCTATATCATCACTCAATCTGGATCATCATCACTGGATCTGGATCATCACTCGATCTGGATCATCACGGGCGCTATCTCATGATTCTTCTCGTCACAGGAAGTTCTACAGAGCCAGCCCTTTTTCATGCTGGTTGTAGGCCTAGCCTCCATGTAGGTATTCTTCAGCACTTATATTTGACCTACTCGTAAAAAAGGCACAGCACTCACATCAATCCAGGCGGGAACACATCCTACCACAATAATGGAGGGGATCTGCACTTCCATCTAGGATGGAACACATCCTATCACAATGATGAAAGGGCTCTGCACTTACATTCATCCAGGCTGGAACACATCCTACCACAATTATNGAGGGTATCTGCACTTCCATCTAGGATGGAACACATCCTATCACAATGATGAAAGGGCTCTGCACTTACATTCATCCAGGCTGGAACACATCCTACCACAATAATGGAGGGTATCTGCACTTCCATCTAGGATGGAACACATCCTATCACAATGATGAAAGGGCTCTGCACTTACATTCATCCAGGCTGGAACACATCCTACCACAATTATGAAAGGGCTCTGCACTCACATTCATCCAGGCTGGAACACATCCTACCACAATGATGAAAGGGCTCTGCACTCACATTCATCTAGGATGGAACACATCCTACCACAATGACGAAAGGGCTCTACACTTACATTCATCCAGGCTGGAACACATCCTACCACAATGATGAAAGGGATCTGCACTTACATTCATCCAGGCTGGAACACATCCTACCAGAATGATGAAAGGGCTCTGCACTTACATCCATCTAGGCTGGAACACATCCTACCACAATGATGGAAGGGCTTGCACTCATATATGATCTTATAGGAACCAATCCTACAGTCATATCATAATGGACCCCAGTCCTCAACTAAGCTACCTGGTAACTGACCAGGTGCCTCCATTCTCCTAGAGAATAGCAGTTGCCCTTACATCTGACCTGCTCGTCGGAATGGCCAACACTCACATGTGACATGGGAGGAACCTAATCCTTTAGCCATGATAGAATGGTTCATCCCTTACATCTGATCAAGTGGGAACACATCCCTCTATCACATCAGAATGGATTCTCAGTCCTAGACTGAGTTTTCCTGGTAACTGACTAGGTACCTCCATTCCTAGAATGGCAGTTGCCCTTACATCTGTCCTGCTTGACAGAATGGCCAGCACTCATATCTGACATGGAAGGAACCAATCCTCTCACCATGAAAGAATGGCTCAGCCCTTACATCTGACCATGGAAGGAACCAATCCTCTCACCATGAAAGAATGGCTCAGCCCTTACATCTGACCATGGAAGGAACCAATCCTCTCACCATGTCAGAATGGATATGGGTTTCATCACTTTCTCTTGGAGGAAACCTTGATCTAGAGAACACCAAGCTTCTCCCTGAAGTACTCAAACTTTAGTCTAGCCAATGGATTCATCAATACATCAGCTATCTGTTCCTTCATCGCAACATACTGGAGCTTCACTGCTCCCCTCTACACCATATCCCTAATATAGTGATACTTGATCTCGACATGCTTCGACTTGTCACGAAACACTAGATTCTCTGAAAACTTCATGCAACTCTGGTTGTCACAATGTATACAAGTAGCGTCCAACTGGAGATCAAATAAATCAGACAGTAGCTTCCTCAGCCATACTGCCTCACAACTAGCTAAACAAGCTACGACATACTCTGCTTCAGCTGTACTCAGTGCCACACAAGATTGCTTCCTACTAAACCAAGAGATCACACCTGATCCCATATTGAAGAAACACCCTGAAGTGCTCTTCCTATCGATGGCACTGCCTGCCCATTCTGAATTAACATAACCCTCTAGGTTAATCTTCTGATTCGCATCGTACTTGATCCCATAATCAACTGTACCCTTTAGGTACCTTACTACATGCTTTGCAACCATTAGGTGAACATGTCTTAATGTGTTCACAACAAAGCACATATCTGGTCTCGTATTCGTTAGGTACATCAAGTAACCAATCATCTGGCGATACATCGTAGAATCAACCGTCTCTGATGAATCAACACTCAATAGCTTCAGGTTCAATGCCATAGGTGTGGTCATGCAGTCCATCATCCTGAACCTCTTCAAGATATCTACTACATACTTCCTTTGTTCACACCTCCATGCCTAGAAAATAGTGCATCGACACATAACAGGAGCATCACTGGTCTTCCACCTTCAACCTTGAAGCAAAGGTTGGAATCCATTTTACTCTCAGTAAAGCCTAGAGTCATCAGTAATCTATCCATCCTGTCGTACCATGTCAAACCTCAGGATATTCTGCAGTCACTCCCTCTGAAGCAGAGCATCATTCTCCCTCTATCTTTTGTACTCTATGCACTAAAACATTCTGTACTGGAGTGACAAGTAGTATCCATCTAGGATCACTGGATACCAAGATCCTCTATCTTGAACTTTTTCAAAAGTTCTTTTTGCACCCATCTGTGAGCTTTTCATCCTCTATAGGCTTTCATCTTCAACCTTGTAGCAAAGATTCAGGTCTTCATCAAGCTGGCTGCAAATGTGTCTTTGTAGTTTATGCCTTCTTTTATTGAGAGGTCTCGTGCTATGAATCTTTCCCTGTATGATGTTTCCATCTACTGCATGATGGAATTATGAACTTCTCTTCAGGTATCGATACTGCATCCTAAAAATCATTCTTCTTGAACTGGTCTTCCCTTTATTCTTGGTTACTTCTTCATAGCTTGAAAGTTCTACATCAATGATGTCACTGCATTCGTCATATTATTCTTCATCTTGAACTGTCATCACTTGTTCTTCGGAACAAGTCTCATCCTTCTTTTCTTGTAGGCGATTATGTATGCAATTTTTCCTACAAGTAAAATGCATTTGTATGGTTAGAAACATTTCATAAGAAATATTCATACTGGAAAATTCTTATGTATAAATATATATACGATCATGCAACTACTTTATCCAATACAATATCCATCCATATCTCACAGAAACTTTCTATATTCCTTCCATCTCTACTAGGACAACATTGAGATTGTGCACTAATCCAATATGTCAGCAAAGAGGTTTGATTCTAGATAAGTAGCAACGGAGAGTTTTATAGCACCATGAGCTACTTACCCATCACATACATATTAGTAGTATATTGTCGTTAATGCAAACATTCTATCATGCATAATACATCAATTGAATATAAACAAATGCATAACAAAAACAATATCATGAAATGACAGTAGACTCCTTCTTGATCCTTCCACTTCATCATCTTCTTCATTCATAATATCATCGTTTCTTATCCAAATGATAAGGTGGATAAGAGATTCTTCAAGAGTTGAGTTCTTCATATTCCGCATCGCTTGAGGTATCTTCTTTGTATGGTGAGAGCTTGATCTTCAGTTTCTCCCATCTTCTCTTCTCTTCTTATGAGTCGAGCTTCTTCTTCTTCTCGGAGTCTGCTGAAAGTAGTCACTTCCTTCTGGCACACATTCTTCGAATGAATGAATCCCATGATATTGGGAGGCCATTCAATATGGCTGTCACTATTTCTTCATTCTTCATTTCTTCTTTTACCACTTCATTTTGTTCTTTGATTTAAGAGACCCTTGTAAAGTATGACTGCATGGTCTCTACATTCTGAATCTTCACTTCCTTCAACTATTTTCTCAAAGTCATATTCCAATTTATGTTCTTCCCTTCAAATAGCTTGGTCAAGGAATCAAACATCTTCATTGTCTTTGGGGAGACACTTGTGGTACAAGTTGATCCGTGACTGAATCAGCAATGATCTTCTTGGCCTTGACCAAGTTCTTCTTGAGTAAAGCTTTGAGCTTCATCTCCCTCTGGAACTGGAGCCTCTCTACTCATGTAGGTGTCAAATTCATTTTCTTCAGAGAGATCAAATACTTCCATGCTTGGAATTTTTCAACTTCACCAAGCTTATCATCAAGCGTATGTGATAGATCACTTTGAAATGAGAACCTCAAATGAAAATAGCGAAAGATTAGATCTTACCATTTTGAGGTGTCCGTCCTAGTTCCGAAGCCGGCTGATATAGGGTTTGTCATAGAAACCCTAATTTTCAAAACTTGGAATCTTTCAGATATGATTGGACAGAAATATATATATCTTCAAATGGAGCTGTCCAATGTACTCCTTTTCTGAAAACAGTGGAGGGAAGCTCCAGGAACTGGAAGCCCTAGTTTTCCAATTTCTTCTACAGAAATGCATGTCATTGTTTATGTGATATCTTTGAAATTAATGCCCCTCTATGTCTAAAATTTCTCACATAGGTAACCTCGCATTTCCCTGATCTAACACCATAGGTTTCATCAGAATTGGTTTCACCAATTGGGATGTATGATCCTTCTCCCAAGGTGACATGTTACAGGACTGTTCATAACAGCTACGTTGTACGAACTACCTTGTATCACGGTTTCATCTTCTAGGTATAAAATTAGGACCATAGAAATTAAAATATGTTCTCTTTCTGGAACATCTTTAGGAATTCCATTTGGACCTCTGTATCCCAATATATAGTAATTCTCCCCAAATGTCCTGTTTATGGATGAATTCTGGAAGAGTCTAGAACCCTAACTTGGAGGGATCATATATCCCAGAATATAGCGAATAAGAGGATGAATTTTGGACACAGTGTAAATATATATTTTATATTCTTCCTCTGCAATTTTTAGATCCTGAACCTTCACCAATAACAGGATATAGCGAATGTACCAAAACGTATCATTTTTTGGTATTTAGGGTTTTTCTAACTCGAGGTCAAACTAGGGTTTGACTTTCCTGGAGTTTGACCAAACCAAAAGACTTGATCCAAGTCTCTAAACTTTGGTTTTGATGAGGAGATATCTCCTATGCCGGCTTCACTCAAAAATTCCTCTTCTGTAGAAATCCCTAATTTCCGCACCAAAAACTCAAAAATGCTCAGAATCAAATTCTGCTTCGACAGAAAGATACGCCCTTCAATCGAGAGTCATGGGTGAATCCACGGACCTGGGTAACACTTTTTGGCAAGCGTATTTCAGCAAAAACAGAAAAACGCACCTCGATCGAGGGCTTGTTAAGCCCTTGACCGAGGTCTTAATATCTCGACCGAGGTTTTATCAAGCCCTCGACCGAGGTATCTAAATACCTCGGTCGAGGTATTTAAATACCTCGACCGAGGTATTTAGATACCTCGGTCGAGGTTCATACCTCAGTCGAGAGCTTAAAAAAACAGACTTAGCCCACATTCAAACAAATGGAAAATTTCCTGTGCCTTGCAGAGGTGTAAACCCTGCCATTCCTAGCACATAACTAGGCGGAGTTGATACCGATAGATTCACCAACGAATCTTCTATCCATTGAGGTATCATACACGCATTTTGGCATTCATATGATATTTATTTTTTAATTACTTCTAAAACTTATACTTAGAAAACCACACTGCAACTTCGAAGCAGCTCAAAGAAAAATCCGCAGAGTTAAAAATACACAGCCAAAAAATTCTTAAAAATGCACACATCACATATCGACGTGTCCTCTTCAAAAGGGTATCTTTGGTTTTTCAATTTTTGAAAAAATAGAAAAAATTGCTTTACGTGGACAAATATGTGTTTAAAACGATGCTGAAATCGAATGTGGTCACTTTCGAAAAATAATAAATAATTGTATAATGCGAGAAAAATTAACAAAAAAATATGCACATCACACTGCATTTTATGTAGATCATGCTCATATATATATATTTTTAAAATTATTAATGCAAGATTGAATTACTCTACATGGACATGAGCCACTTATTAGCTTCTTCAATTTTTTAAGGTCACATAGTTCATTAAATGCAAAAATTCACACATTAAATGACATCGGAATATTTTTAAAAAAATATCACTATGAAGCCAACATAATATTCTACAATTTTTTGTTTTACTGCAAGTCAAAATTCACATGGCATATATGCATTTTGAGGGCTTCTATCTAGCACATGAGTAAAAAATCAGGTTTTCATCGCCAAATTTGGCCAAA
>LPNX010727153.1:0-47785 GCA_001517045.1 Pseudotsuga menziesii
CCTCTGTAATCTCATATGGACCAAGCCAATGAGTTGTAAATTTGGCTTTGAAGTCTTTGAACTTTGAGTCAAACAATAGTGCCCAGTCACTGATATGGAAATGTTTCTTTTTAAAAACTTGTCATGCCATTGAGCTCTCTGCTATTGGATCAAAATATTGTGTTCTATGGCAGCCTGCCTCATCTCATCCAGTTGATTCAATTGGAGTATTCTTTCTTGCTGTGCCTCAGAAAGATCCATACCCAAATCTGCTGCTAACTTGAAAGTATGAATTTGAAACTCTATAGGGAGGAGGACTTGCTTACCATAAACAAGCTGATAAGGGGAAAAACCAGTAATATTTTTCCAAGTAATCTGGTATGCCCATAAAGCTTCAGTAAGCTTAGCTGACCAATCCTTCCTATGCATTTGGACAGTTTTGGTGATGATTCCTTCTAAATTCTTGTTTGTAGATTCCGCTTGGCCATTTGCTTGCAGATGGTAAGGGGTAGAATTTATGTGCTTAATTTTGTACTTTTCTACTATCTCCTGCACTAGTTTGGAGGTAAACTGGGAACCTTGATCAGTTACAATCTCTCTAGGTACCCCAAATATGACAAATATCTCCTCAAAAAGAAAGTTTACCATAGTCTGTTCGGTGGCTCTCGGTAATGGTTTGGCCTCTACCCACTTAGTAACATAGTCCGTACAGACCAAAATGTACTTTTTTCCTTGTGATGGTGGATGAATTGGACCAATGAAGTCAAGGGCCCACTTTTCAAATGGTTCAATGAGGATTTGTGGTTGGAGTGGCATTTCATCAGACCAGACTGGCCGTCCCATCCGTTGACAAGTATCACAGCTTCTAACATAGATTTTAGCATCTTTGAAAATAGAAGGCCAATAATACCCCAAATTGAGTATCTTGTATGTTGTTCTTTTATCTGCAAAATGGCCACCACACGGTTCATCATGATATGCCTTTAAAATATCTAAAATTTCATCCTGTCGTACACATCTTCTTATAATTAGATCATATCCTGTGTAAAAGAGATCACCATTAACCCATATATGCCTAGCACTTTGTTTAATAATCTTTTTCTTTTCTTTAGATGTCATAGATTGTGGTAATTGTCCTAATAATAAATAGTTAGCAATGTCAGCATACCAAGGAGTGATAACAGAAATTTCAAATAAGTGTTCATCAGGAAAACTATCTGAAACAGGAACAATCTTACCAGTATTGTGTAAACGAGACAGGAAATCTGCCACTTGATTTTCTCGTCTAGGCCGATCTAAAACAGTGATATCGAATTCCTATATTAACAAAAACCATCTAGTGATCCGACCATTAGTGATAGATTTATTCATTAAATATCGTAAGGCTGAATGATCTATATGGACAAAAGTTTCGTAGCCAGTTATGTAATGACGGAATTTGTTTACAGCATGAACCACTGCCAACATCTCCTTTTCAGTGACTATATAGTTCAACTCTGCAGGTGTCATATTTTTACTAATAAAATAGATGGCATAAGTCATGGTATTCTCTTTTTGTCCCAACGAGGCCCCTATTGCAGTAGCAGAGGCATCAGTAGAAATATGGAAAGGCAATGTCCAATTTGGTCCCCTTAAAATGGGAGAAGTTGAGAGCTTCTCTTTAATTGTCTGAAATGCAGATTGACAGTCAGTATCCCAATTAAAAGGAACATCCTTTGAAAGCAATTTAAACAATGGCAGAGCTATCTTACTAAAATTTGCAATAAATCTACGATAATAGCCTGCATACCCTAAAAATATTCTTACATCTGTTTGAGTTGTTGGTTCAGATAAATTTTTAATGATTTGAATTTTAGCAGGATCTACTTTTATTCCAGATAAAGAAATGTGATGTCCTAAAACTATCCCTTCAGTCATCATCATAAAACACTTTTCGTTACTGAGGGAAACATTTGAGTCAACACACCTTTTTCAAATTTTCTCCAGGTTTTGCAAGGAATCTTCAAAGGTACTTCCATACACAGAGAAATCATCCATGTAAATTTCAACACACTCATGAACTAGATCTGCAAAGATGGCCAAGACTGCACTCTGAAAGGTAGCTCGGGCATTACATAAGCCAAAAGGTAAAACCTTGTAGGCATATGTGCCCCAGGGACATGTAAAGGTGGTTTTGTCCTGGTCTTCTTTTGCAATACTAATCTGATTATACCCACTGAAACCATCTAGAAATGAAAAATATTCTTTTCCAGCTAAAATATCCAACACTTGATCAATAAAAGGCAATGGAAAGTAGTCTTTTAATGTTGCCTTATTTAACTCCCTGTAATCCACACATATGTGCCATTTACCATTCTTTTTAGGAACAACAACCAAGGGGGAAACCCATTGGCTCTTGAAGATGGGGTAAATAAATCCTACTTTCAACAACTTCTACAACTCTTCTTTGACTATCTCTTTTAATATGGGATTCATTCTACGTTGCGGTTGTCTAAGAGGTCTGATTTTATCATCTGTGTAAATGTGGTGAGTGCATGTTTCATGATGAATACCTAGCATATCAGTGTACTCTCAAGAAAATGCATGGGAATGTTTATTCAGCAAAGTAATCAATTGTTCTTCCTGTGATGGAGTAAGATGTGCACTTATATTCAAATGTTTTCCTGGACTTATTTCAACAGTTTTACTTTGAATATCTCTGATTGAATGAACATTAAACATATAATGAAGTGCCAATGCTAGAGAATGTACTGTGCAATTTTCCTGAAAATTATAACCCAAAACTTGATTTGCTATAGCATATTGCATATCTCTTAATTCTTCAAAAATATCAGGTTCCGCAATGAAATAATCTAACAAATCCTCGTTGTTTTCTTCCTGAAAATCAAAGAACTGATTGATACTCAGGACGGGTTGAATCACTTCTTCTTGTTGTTCTTTGGTCTCATTAATCCATGAAAGCTGATCTAATGTAGAAGGTCTTTGGGAAGAAGGGTAAAGTGCAATTTGTTTTCTCTCTGTCCCATGTGAAATAAGCATACTTCCTGACCTACATCCTATGAAAGCATCCGCTGTTGCCAACTAGGGTTTGCCAAGAACCAATGGGTGCCCTCCTAGATTAGACTTTGGCTGTAGCACTATAAAATCAACAGGATACTCCCAGGAGTCTAAAGAAACAATTATATCTTCTAAGATCCCTTTAGGTGTAATTTTAGACCTGTCAGCTAGTTCCAAAACTGTTGTGGTTGGTCCGAGATTTGTCAAGTGAAGGTATTCCATTATCTCTAATGTCATGACATTAATGGCAGCACCTAAATCAGTCAATGTTTTTGGAATTGAAGAGTTATTGATAGTAATTGTAACCATTGGGATTCTAGGATCTACATACTTTTCAATGAAAACAGTGTTAGACATTAATCCTGCTAGATTTCCTACCACATGAATTTTTTATGGATCCTTCCTTCTTTTATTAAGACATAATTCCTTAACTACTTTAATGTTAATTGGAATATCCTTTATAGCCTGCAGTAATGGAATTTTGACATACACATTGGTTAACTCATTCAAAACATCAAAATCAAGTAGGGAGATTGAAGGTTTTTCTTTAACCAACCTTTCTGGAAAAGGAGGTGTATAAGATACTAATGTTTTCCCTTTTTGATTGTGTTTTTCTAACTGAAATTTTTCTGTATTTAATTTTTTTGGAGTTTTCTCATTTTCTGTTTGTTCTTCTAAGATAACAGGAGATTATTTTTGTAAAGTTTTCCCAGATCTTAAATTGATATTTTGCAGTGGGAGGATTGAGTAAGGAAGCGGCATTCCATCATCAACATTATACATGGGTCTATTTGTTTTATTATTTGGATTTGGAATTGGCTAGGCTGGGAGTTGTGTAGGCCGAGGTGGAGGCTAATTGGATGGCAATTGAAGCTGTTGAGGTGGTGGACCCAATTGAGGAGGCATGTCATCAGTTTTGTGATAAAAAGTACATAAACCACAAATTTCAACAGCATTTAAAGGACATTCTTTTAGTGGGTGTTTCTTCCTACATTTAGGACAAAAAATAGACAAGGCTTGATCTTGCTGGTCCTGTTGTTCTTGTCTTTTCTTAGTTTTTGCTACTTCGACTTGTGTGCCCAAGGTACTCAATAAATCAGTCTTGAAATCTTCTAGCATATTTCCAAGCTCAGCCCTAGAGATACCACTATTTCCAGATTTAGTTACTTTGGTAGTGATATCCCTTTTTCCAGTTCTAGCCTTTCCTCTTGAATATTTCTGACATAAATCTTGTATTTCATCAAAGGGAAGGTAAGAGATGTCACCTTTTCCCATAACATTCAAAATATCCAAATACTCTTCTCTTATTCCTTTTAAAAATATTGTTCTAATCATCTCTGGTCTCAAAGAATTGTATTTAGATTTCTACAGGTTGTATGAGAATCTTTCCAAATACTCCTCCAAACTCTCATCTTCCTGTTGAGTCATTCCAAAAATGTCATCTTTTAGATCCTTTGATCTGCAATATGCTTGATATTTTTGAAGAAAGATCTTCCTCATCTCATCCCAGCTAGTAATAGAATGCTCTCCTAAGCCCATGAACCATTTCAAGGCAGTTGATTTAAGGGTAGCAGGGAAAAGACGAAGCTTATGGGTGTCATCAGTGTATCCATATGTTCGACACAAGATATCAAACTCGAATACGAAAGAGTCAGGATCTTCAGAGGTCATGCCATAGAAGTTTGGTAAGACAAATGGTGGAATATTCTTCATTTTTACCTCTTCTCCTAGGATGATACTAGTGTCCAAGATGGGAAATTTAAAGGTGGCTTCCTGATCTTCTTCTGTCCTTTCATCCCTTTCATGTCTTCTTTCTTCTTCCCTTTCATGTCTCCTCTCTTCTTCTCTTTCATGTCACCTCTCTTCTTCTCTTCTCTCTTGTCTTCGTTTGTTTTCTATTTCTAACATTCTCTCATACTCCCTTCTCTGTTCTGCAGTTGGCCCTTTTGATGTTTCTTCCTTAGCCATTTTAGAAGTACCACTATTGAGATGAATCCTTTTGGAAAAGAAGGTCCTGTTACTTCTGTTTTTGGGGGGTTTTTGATAAATATTCCTTTCTCGTCTCTTTGTCTTGACATAAAACTAAAATCTATTCTATGTTTTGTTGAAATTTTTGTTTTTATCAGAGAACTAAAGTTCCTAAGCCTGCTTCTACAATGCCTCCCCGGTAACGACGCCAAATGTTGGGCTCCAATCTACTAATGCAGATCAAACCTTGAGTTTATGTCAATCTGGGTTGGTAGACTTAGAGGCATATCCAAGTATAAGGACTCAAAGCTAGACTTGACTTGGAAATCTAGTTATCTAAGAAATAAGACTATTAAAAGATTAAGTTACTCTGATTTGAAAACACAAAAATCCCCTTACAGGAACAATTTCATTTGCTCTTTCAATTACACAGCAATTCATATGTGAAAGCAATTTGTATGTAAAAGCTTCTGAGATATAAAAACTATTACAAATTAATATTAACCCTAAAATATGAATTATAAAACTCTACCTATTATACCAGCATTGAATAAGCAATCAAACATTAATTCCCTTTACAGGAAAGCATTCATAATGTGTAATTGTTCTTAATACTCCATCGTTGAACAGTCAAGCAATGCACAGTAAGGTGAGATAGTAGTCTGAACCATTCTCCAGTATGTATCCAATGAAATAACAGAGATTTATAAAACTGATGGAAATCAATTTAACTAATTCTGCAATAAGAAAATCAAATCCTACAGGAATTAAAACATACCACTGGCAACAATCAAATTGTTTGCAACGATCCAAATTGTTCACTGGCAAATAAAAGGGGTGTGCAGACTCAACAGAGGGGGCCCTCCAATGCCTCGTTCACACACGCAATTGAATAATCACAGAGCTTAAACTTTAAATATATTCACCATAAAATCGATCATACACAGTAATAGAATAGCGCAGTCCAAAACAACATGCGTTTTCTCCCAAATTGTGATGGATTTCTCCTCTGTTTGATGAAGTATTTATACAAAAACTTTGAAAAACTAGAAATGCTATTAATCTGGAAACTAATTAATGAAACATAGTCCTCGAGATCCTCTATCAGATCTATGAAAATCAACAAAATTGGAACTGCCCTGCTTTTGTGCTGAGTGGTAGCACAGGTGGTCGCCTTTGACTGTCATTGACTTGACACCTGTGAGAGCCACATCATCTATCCGTTGGAAGTTTATCCATCTTTGGACACTGAGGATATTTTCTCCATCTTTCAGTTCACGCCTAGCTGGCCTGCAAGTGCTTAACCTTGGAGACATTACGGGAAGTTAGCACATCCTGTAATCCTAAATAAAAACCTTAGTTTAAATGCTTTTAAAAATATCAAAATTCAATTTGTTAAAAAGCAATGACATTTATACCTTTTAACCAAAGTTTGTGGGTGGATTTAAAGCTTTATAAATCAGTATGAAGGTTTTATGGAGGAAAATGGAAAATATCTAGATGACAAAAAGAGGTCAAAATGGTGCCCAACAGGTCTCCGATTAAAAGCCAGTATCTGATCAAGTCTGGGCACAAGCGAAGGAGAACCTATGGCCTGCCAAGTAGTAGAGGATAGAATACTAACAGAAGCCCCTTCGTCAACAATAGTGTGGAGTATACTCTTAGAGATAATTCACACAACTGTCTGGAAAGGAACACTCGAATGGATACAAGACTCTGTTAGGTTACTCCAGTCAAAGGAAATAACCTCATTACTTAGAGAGGGTTTTGTCAAAAAAAACAAAATTTCCTCTTGTCGAGAACAATCAGAATGAAGCATAAAAACTTCAGCAGGTTTTAGTTCACTCTCTACTGGAAGAGAAGAACAAGATGAAGATTTGGTCAAAGCAACTACTTGAGTCTTAACACTCTGACAAAAGAGTGGGATTAGGTGGAGATGTCATCGACTTAACCAGTTTAAATTCACTCTCTAAAGGAAGAGTGGGATCAACCAAGGATGGAATTGGATTGACCACTTCAACTTCACTCTTCAATGGAAGAGTGGGATCAACCAAGGATGGATTTGGATCGACCACTTTATCAACCAATGGGATGTCAAGTGATAACTTAGGATAACCTGTTGGAAGCCGTTGATGAGAAACAATAATATCTTCCAGCAACTTAGAAGCTTCATCCATGAGAGGACAAAGGTAAGTAAAGTGCATGTCCTTACAAAGCAAGCAAGGATTTTGGACTTTACCCTTTCGAATCTTAACCACAGAGTCACTGGTTGAGGGGGGATTCTAAGTATGATGACCAGAGGATGATGACAATATGTTGCTAGGAAACCTTAGACCACTCTTCTATAAATAGGGCCAAACTATGACAATATTTTAGAAGGTGATCATTGTTGCAAATCCTGCAAGGGAATTTGGGCTTACGCGGTCTTTGGGTGTGCAGATCAACACTCTCCGCACTGGGAGGAGTGTTTGGTTGAGACTTGGTTTTTTGTTTGTTTTTATTCTTCTTAATCTTCCTTTTCTTCTTCTTCTTATCCACTTGACTACTAGTACTACAAATTTCAACAGGCGAAGAGGGAGAAACGGGAGAAGATACATATGGTGAAGAAGGAGAGGGATCAACATGACGTTGATTCTCTCGCGATGAAGGATTAGGATTAGAAGCAACTGGTGTACATGGGATAACTAGACTGGAGAATAATCAAATAGGTAATCCAATAGTCAATCCAGGAAGGCTTAATGTAGCCATGAGAGGAGGACCAACATCCCCATATGGAAGGAACACAAAAGACATGTTTGGTAAAGGAGTCTCTTGGTTGGTAGTCCTGGCCAGGAAAATACATAACAATGTAACAAAACTATCTCTCTTCTAAAAGATCCTAACTATATAGACAACAAGTGCTAATCAAACTAAAGAAGTAAGAAAAATATGTGAGAGGAGTGGATTAAAGGTCTGGAACCTCATGGGATTGTCAAACCATCACAACTACCGTGATTCCAGGACGACCAAAGGTTTAACTAGGATGGTCTCAGGATTCCTAAAAGTGTCTCCCGATATACGCAAGCTACTTGGGAGATCAAATTAGTATTAGTGATTTCTAATGCATAGCCATTCACAAGGGGCCTTTTGATATACAATCGAGTACGTGAAATACCTTTCTATATACCTCAAGGGTACGTGAAAGGCTATTCGATATACCGACGGTATGTGGAAGAAACACATGAGTCCCAGGTTGTAGTGCAAACAAATTAATGACAACTCCTACGTTTTATGATGCCTGAACACATCACTAACCTATCACACAAATTTCTAAAGATTTTAAACCTAAGCTAGTGCTTAATTTTATCTTGAATGGTTAGGTGGATGCATGACGTGACTACATGAAAAGTAAAACCATTCAATATGACATGAAAAATTTCACTTTCACTTTTAAGGTATGCCCTATTTAAGGAAGGGAGAGAGAGGTTCAATTCATTTGAAACATAGAATAAATACCATACAAAAATAAAAGACACTTGCTTATATGGTCCTTTCCTAACTTAAACAAAAAAAATCTTCTCCTTTGAACTGAAAAAGAAGTGAGATCTCTAATGAAAAGAAAGAAAATATTGTTACAACTTTATACAAAAGTGTTCATATTTTTCAACTAAAGAGAGAATGAACTAATCATAAAATCCTACAATAAATTCTGTATGGATTTTCACAATTTATGAAAAAAGGAAAAAATCATACAAAAATCATGTAGAACATATGAAGAAAAACTGGAATGAATCTTTTCTTGTTCTATCAAAGAAGATAGAAATCAGAGATCTAACAAAAACAAGTTCTATTCAAAGCCAACTATGAAGCTTTAAAGACCAACATCAATCACAACTCTTGAAAATACGTATGAATTCATACATGCTCAAGGGGTGTGAGCCCCCAAGAAAAAAATTTGGATCGTTTTTTTTTATAATTTTTTTAATTTTTGATTGAGTTTTCTGTTAAAAAATGAATTGAAGGAGTTCCAAGACAAATGTAACTATCTAAAGCATGGATCCAAATACTAATAACAAGCATTTAAGAATCAAACACCAAACATGGCTAAAAAGAATACCTGGCACCGCTTCTACGGGTGTTGAACAGGGCGTTACCTACCTCAGCACTGCTTCTTGCACACAGGAACAGAGTGGTGGCACCGCTTACAGCAGGTTCACACCAGGGCATTACTAGGTACAACACCGCTTCTTGGACACAGAGAAAGTGTGGTGGCACCGCTTTTTTAACATATAGGAAGAGCAGTGACAACTACAGAACCGTACTTATAACAAAACTCAAGAGTAGTGCCCTAGATGGATATTTGAAAAATAAAAAAGCAACAGAAAAGGAAGTTATAGAATAAAAAATGAACCCAAACAATCACCAGAAAACCTAGTGAACCAAAAATATGAAGATCCAAAGGCAGACAGAGGAAAAACAATCAAATTCAAAGCAGATCTACAGATCTATGAATAGAAAAAGTAAATATACAAATTGAAAATGAAGGTGGAGGTTTCAACTTACCAATGATACAGAATTCAATGTAATCCCCAGTGGAGTCACCAATTTCTTAGCCGAAAATACACACCTCCTATGGACAAGAGCTGGTTCCCTAGATCTAAATGGTTCAGGTCTAGAACAAAACACAAATATGGAATGCTAAACTCTCCCTATATCTGGTTAATCAGTTGAATGAAATGCGAGGATACTTCTCTTGAAGGTTGTCCTCGCTATCCTTGAAGCTTACTGTAGAAGAACCTGTAAAATATGGAAGACAATAAAGAAAAATATGATAGCATACAATATAATCAACTAGATCTATTCCTGTGACCAAGGAATCAAGCAATATAAACATATGAAACAGTAAATATGGGAAAGAAAAGACATTCTTTATTAATAGATGATTGGAGAGACTACAACCTTCATGCCTTAGTATTGAAAGTAACTTCACCTTGCCTCCAAAGACTCAAGAATGATTTTGATAGAGTTTGGGTATGAAACACAATTCTTTGTCTTTTTTCCCATGGGGGGTGAGCCAATATTTAAAGGCATGGGAGGATAACTATGGTTGAGGATATCATGGGTGACGTGGAGATTATATCTTAAAAGGGAGGATCTCGAGCTCTAGCTGGTCCTAAACCATAGGGATGAGGTTCCACGGAGGCTAGCTTTGAGAATCCTCTCAAAGCTTCTCTTTTTGCCTTGAAAAATTGAGCACCGCTCCTCCAATGAAGCATACAAGCGGTGATAAGGGGGAACCACTTCTTTCCGTAAGGACAGGAGTGGTGGCACCACTTCTTGCTCATGGATCAAGAGTGGTGCTGACTTGGGTAACACTTTTTTTCAATGGGAGAGGAGCGTTACCAGCTCAACATAGGGAAAAATTGCAAGGGGATATTTTTTCCTGTCATTTCTCTAGGAAAACTCTGAGGGATTGGAGCAAACAAGGGAATACCTAGATCATAACATGAAGGTGACGATATTTTGGTGTAACACATAAAAACCCGCTCTGATACCATGTTAGAATAGTAGAGTCAAGATAAACTATTTAACCTATCTAAGCAACCAACAACATATCATAAATGATAAGAAGAGGAAAAGAAAAGGACAAGAGAACACCGATATATGTGGTTCAACCTAATGGGTTATATCCATGGGAAGGTAGTCTTCTATTATCTCCAGAATGTCTTCTCCAATCTTACAAGAGAGCAAAACACAAGTACCCCAAAGAATATAGATGATGTACAACAGTGTCACAATAGTACCACTACTACATCAAGGATACATGATGTGTAGAGACTCACTTGACCCTATTATATACTAAGAGATGAGGAGGAATTACTCTCACATATTGCATGTGGGATAATGTAATTCTCCAAAATAACATTTCTTAATACAATACCATGGACAAATACTCTACACAAGTAAATACACCACCATATAACTATGGGTTAAATATATTACTCTTTTACATAAGATTGTAGACAACTTTTGACATAACACAAATACATTATTACGTTCCAAGCAATATAATATATTCAAACACTAGGGAATACAACACCCAAGCTGTTGAAGCAAGGTTCAAGGTATGACGACATGCACCATCAGTGAAACCATAGAAAGCCATCCAATCTGTATAACCAAAACATGGTATAAACAATATGGACATCAAACTCAAAACCATATTGAAAATGCCAAAACACATTGAAAGTCAAATATACATATATACAAGGAACCATACATAAATGTCTTATGCATAGTACCTCTTCAAGTACAAACCATTGCGAGGTTTCTCGGAAGGGTATCCCGTCATAGTCTACAAGCTCGTAAGCCCCTTTCTCTAAGACCTTATTAACGACAAAGGGACCGTACCACATAGATTCAAACTTTCCCTTCCCTAGTTTATCATTTCTCTGATCATAAGTCAAGACTTGGTCACCTTCATTGAAAACACGAGGTTGAACAAACTTGTCATACTATGCCTTGACATGTTTTTTGTGTGCCTCGTTAGCTAAGGCAACATCTCTCCTACTTTCATCAAGGTTGGTCAAGTACAAAAATCTCTCTTCCTCGTTGGAAGTGTGTGGGAGAAGTTCTACTACAAGTTTAAGTGATGGGATTTGACACTCGATAGGGAGGAAAAATTCCAGTCCATATACCAACTGAAAGGGTGTGAAACTAGTTTCTTTTTTTACTGAAGTCCTATAAGCCCAAAGTGCAGAGAAGAGAGTCAAGTGCCAGTTGGATTTATTATTTCAAACCATCCTACGCAGCATGGTTTTCAAAACCTTGTTAATGACCTCTACCTGAGCATTAGACTGTGGGTAATACGGAGTTGAGTTTTCATGGTGAAAACCCAACTTAGCTCTTAACTCAACCATCATTTGATTCTGGAAATAAGATCCGTGGTTAGTGACTATAGCTTGTGGGACTCCAAACCTAGCTATCACATGGTTGAATAAAAAGAGGGAGGCATTCTTACCATCCTATGCATATGTAGGCATTGCATCAGCCCATTTTGTGAAATAATCCATGGCTACTATGATGTAACCATGCCTCTCGGCTGAGGTAGTCTTACAATGCATAAAATCAATACCCCACTTGGAAAAAGGTCCAACCACAATGACGGGGTGTAAAGGAGTAAGGTGGGTGTGTTTTTTGGATAAAATTGTTGACAGGGTGGGCATTTATTAATTTCTTCATGACAATATTTAAATATTACAGGCCATAAATATCCAGTGAGAAGGATCTTTTGGGCTGTAGCCATCCCAGAAAGATGACCGCCCCATGCTCCAGAGTGGCAGTCATTCAAAACCTGTTCAACCTCTTCATGTGTAAGGCACTATTGAAGGATAGTATCAATACCATGCTGGTACAATGTATAATTCAAAATGAGATAGTACTATGCGTGGTGATGGATATGATGACGATCGTCATGGGATATGGAAAGCTAGAATCTCTGCGTTTGGGGATAGATAATCAAATCTCCATACCATGGATTAGTTGTGCTTATCAAGAACAAGAATTCATTTGGGAATGAATCATTGGACTCAATTTATGTCAAAGAATAGGGAAGGTCACACATCAACTCCGCGAAAACCAAGGATTTCTTCGAAGTAGCCTTGGTGAACGCAAGATCAAATTCCTATAAGATAACAATCCAACGAGAATACTTTCCCCCAAGCACCTGACAAGTCAGAATGTAGTACATGTGGTTTTGATCTACGAGTACAATTGTGGTACGAAGTAGAATGTAATGAAGAAAATTTTGTATAGTAATGACCGTAGCCAGAGATAACTTCTCCACACACGAGTAATGGGTTTTAGAGTCAATGAGACTCTTACTCAGGTAAAATATCATGTGTTCTTGACCGTTGGTATTGTTTTGCACTAGAACCATTGTAATGGTAGTAGGGGAGGCATCAACATATAGTAGAAAGTCTTTTAAATAATCTGGGGGGTGTATCATAGGTGAATGAGTCAAAGCGTGTTTCATATTATCAAAAGCTCGTTGGGCCTAGTCATCCCAGAAGAACAGAGTGTCCTTTTGGAGACGCATATAACTGTGTGTTTTCTCTGTGAATTTGCACACGAAAGAACGAAGAAATCTTTCTATCCCTTGCAAGATTTGGAGCTCGGTGATGTTTGTTGGGGCGGGTAAGGCCAGGATAGCTGCAATTTTTAGAGGATCAACCCAGATGCCATCTTTGGAAACCACAAAGATAAGAAGGCGTCCAGTCTCAACACAAAAGACAAATTTGTGTGCATTTAGTCGTATATTATAATGATGACACCTAAAGAAAATGTCTCTAAGGTTCCCTGGATGGTCCTCATGTTGTCGTGAATGAGTTGGGAGGTCGTCAAGATATGGCTCCACAATGTGCTTGATATCATGAAAGGCATAGGACATGGCTCGCTAGAATGTAGCTCCAGCATTCTTTAGGACAAAAGGTAAATTTTGGTACGTGAAGGTTCCCCATAGGAAAATTAATGTCATTTTATGCTGATCAGTGGGAAGAATATCTATCTGATTGTAGCCAGAAAATCCATCCACAAAATAAAAGATGATGCTCCTAGCACAGTTGTCGATGATCTGATCGATATGTGGAGTAGGGAAATTGTCCTTAGGACAAGCCTTATTTAAGTCTTGAAAATCGATACAAACTCTAATAGTTCCCTACTTCTTAGTCACAAGGACAATATTAGATATCCATTCCGTCAGGGGTACGGGATAAATAAACCCCAGCTTTGAAATTTTTTCCACTTTAGCTTTAATAGCCACAGCCTTCCTAGGATGGACTTGACATAATTTTTTTTGGATAGGTTTTTCCATGGGATAGGTTCTAATATCGTGTACAAAAATTGACAAATAGATCCCAAGAATATCCTCATATGTTGAGGAAAAAATATCATGGAATTCTTTGAAAAGAGCTCTATAACTTTTAGTTTCATCTGTTGAGTAGTTCTGGCCTACATGTACATGCTCAACAGTTCATGGCTTGACTGATATGTCAATGGGGGTTGTCTTAGTGATGTTGTGAATATTTCCTTCGAAATCTATGTTTTGCAACAATACAGGTGTTTGCGGATCATTGACAATATCAGTAATAATAAGAGATATAAGGTCAAAATCTACTGAACTAGC
Organism: Pseudotsuga menziesii; assembly: GCA_001517045.1. NCBI lineage: Eukaryota > Viridiplantae > Streptophyta > Pinopsida > Pinales > Pinaceae > Pseudotsuga > Pseudotsuga menziesii. The sequence continues at coordinate 14,168 of LPNX010727153.1, forward strand.
ATTAGGAAGAAACTAAGATATGTGATGGTGATCTTTCCATATGGGTTCATCCGTACTCATAATCTCCATAATGGACCCAGCTGAAGGAAAATTCTGGTAGAGATAGTCTAGAGTAGGGAGGGATGGTTCTAGCCAATAGGGAAAGTGGTAAGGATCCGAAGTCACTAGATGAAGATCATCATAATGGACATTGGAAGAAGATTGCATAGCATCGTAAAGTGTTCCATAAGGGCCAAGAGAGAATGACTCAACAACTTATTTTCCTTTAGGACTATCGCCAGTTATGGAAATCATGTTCACAATCACTACTTCCATACTAGGATGGGATGAAGGAAACACTTCCATAAGGGTTGAATCCTTTAGCATACCTACACCAATCGACTTTTAAGGAGGAGGGGATAGACCTAGCATAGGGATGTTATTTGCAGTGGGAGTAGAAACATCCGGTGAATAGAATTCAAGTTGATCGATAGTTACAATATTCCCCAAATGAGGAAATTGGAGAGTTCAAAAGATTGTCGAAGCGACGACAGTCATAGAATAGAACCAATTTCTCCCCAATATAATTTTATAATCCAACAGGGTGTCAAATAATTCCACCTGAATGGAAATAGTGTTTCCCTCAAGCTCGACTGAAAGGGTTGCTAACAAACCATGAGGATGGAAACTGTTGATTTATTTGTAACTTTGGAATGTATTCACTTGTATATCTTATGTATTATACCCCAATGTTTATTCCAGGAAGTATATATAATGTAATTGAGTCATGTCATGCCCCGATGTTCCGATCAGGAGATTCAATAATGGAAACAAGTCATGTAAATTCATTGAGGTTAACCCTCCATTGTAAGTAAGGGAAATAGTCCCCATGACAGAGTCAAGGTTAACCCTCTGTGTTAATCGAAGGGAAAAGTCCCCATAGTTGTGGGGCACTATGGTTATTAGACTCTCCTAGAGATGTCGGCCCTGGTCAGTAATTGTTAAGTAAGGCCGAATTGTTGGAGTGGACATTAAGTGAACAAAATAATATAAATAGAGAGTGAGCCTCTCTATTTATCACACACACACTCACTCACTGGGGTGCATGAGTGAGAGAGGAGAATCTCTCTCAAGTGAGAGAGAGAGAGAAACTGTGGAGATCATATTTTATACCTTTGTGTTTTACTGCTGCCATTGGTGCTCATTCTATCTCTGAGGAAGCTGGGGGGTTTTCTCCTTTATGGTTTCCCCAAGGAAAATTGTTTGTGTCTCTTGTCTCTTGTGATGTGCATGTTATTCTCTCAGATAAGATCCTAGATCATATTGCTTAAATGATAAAACTATGACATGGTATCAGAGCTAACCTGAGAAAAAGACATTGTGTAGCTATAGAAGCTATGGATTGTTACTTTTTGGGTCTCTCTCCATAATCCATCAGAAAAATAAGGCTAGGCTAACTCTCCATTGAAGGGCGCATATTTCTGTCGAAGCAAAATTTGATTCCGGGCATTTTTAGTTTTTGCTGCGGGAATTTAGGGATTTTTACAAAAGAGGAATTTTTGAGTGAGCCCGACATAGGATTAATATCTTCATCAAAATGAAAGTTTAGAGACCTGGTTCAATATTTTTGGTTGCGTGAAACTCCAGGAAAGTCAAACCCTAGTTTGACCCCAGGCCTGAAAAACCCTAAAATACTGAAACCGATAGTTTTGGGATATTCGCTATATCTTGATATTGGAGAAGGATTAGGTTCCAAAACGTTCACAGACTAAATATGAATTCCTGATGTACACTATGTCCAAGTTTTAGCCTCATATTCCGTACATTCTAGGAGATATGATTCCTCCAAGTTAGGGTTCCAGCCTCTTCCACGATTTCTCCCCAAACAAGACACCTGGGTAAAATTGCTATATCTCGGGCTACGAAGGTACAAATAAAATTTATCAAGATGTTCCTAAAAGGGAACGGACTTTAATATATGTGGTAAAAGTTTTATATCCAGAAGACACACCAGTGACACAAGGGTAGTCTGTACAAATTCGCTATGCTGAACAGTCTTGAAACAGGTCACCTTGGGAAAATGCTCATAAGTCCCAATTGGTGAAACCGATTATAATGAAACATGTGGTTTTAGAACAAGGATAGACTAGGCTACATTTGTATGAAATTTTAGACATAGAGTAGTAGTACCATCAGAGATGCTGCAGAAATAGTATCAATAATTCATCTAGAAGAAATTGGTAAACTAGGGATTCCTATTCCGGGAGCTGTCCTCCACTTTTTTCAAAAAAGGAGTACATTGGATAGCTCACCTTGAAGAGGTTTATCTTTCTATCTATTCAAATATGAAATATTCCAAGTTTTGAAAATTAGGGTTTCTCTGACAAACCCTAGATCAGCCACCTCCGAAACTAGGATGGACACCTCAAGTCGGTAAGATCTAATCATTTACAGTTGAGGTTCTCATTTCAAGAGGACTAATCACACCAACTTGATGACAAGCTTGGTGAGGATGACAAATTCCAAGCATGGAAGTATAGGATATCACTAGTTCTTGAAGGAAATGAATTGGACACCTACATAAGTGGAGAGGTTCCAATTCCAGAGGGAGATGAGGCTAAAATCCTTACACAAGAAGAACTTGGTTAAGGCCAAGAAGATCATTGATGATTCAATAAAGGATCATATTATAACATAAGTGTCTTCCATAAAGACACCTAAAGAGATGTTTGATTCCTTGACCAAGCTATTTGAAGGGAAGAACATAAATCAGAAGATGACTTCGAGAAACTAGTTGAAGAATGTGAAGATCCAAAATGATGAGACCATATAGTCATACTTTACATGGGTCTCTCAAATCAAAGAACAACTTGAATCAGTAGAAGAAGAAATGGAGAATGCAGAAGTTGTGATAACCACCTTGGATGGTCTCCCAGGATCATGAGGACTCATTCATTCAAGGAATGTGTTCCAAAAGGAAGTGATTACTTTCAGCAGACTCTGGGAAGAGCACACAAGATGAATCTCTACCCATAATAAGAGAACAAAATATGGGATCAACTGAAGATCAAGCACTCACGATTCAAAGAAGATCCCTCAAGCGATGAGGAATATGAAGGACTCAACTCTCGAACAACCTCTTATCCATATTAGCATGTGGATAAGAAATGATGTGGTTATGAATGAAGAAGATGATGAAGCTGAAGGCTCAGGAAGTAGTCTACCCATGAAACAAATAATGATAAGTATTCAATTGTCAGTTCATGATATTGTTTTGTTATGCATTTGTTTATATTCAATTGATGTATTATGCATGATAGAATGTTTGCATTAATGAAAGTATACTACTAATATGCATGTGATGGGTAAGTAGCTCATGGTGCTATACAACTCTCCATTGCTACTTATCTAGAATGAAACCTCTTTGCTAACATATTGGATTAGTGTACAATCTCAATGTGTCCTGGTAGAGATGGAAGGCATCTAGAAAGTTTTTGTGAGATATGGATGAATGTTGTATTAGCTAAAATAGTTGCATGATTATATATTTATGCATAAGAATTTACCATTATGAATATGCATTATGAAATGTTTCTAATCATACAATTGGTGCATTTGACTTGTAGGAAAGATCGTGTACAATCATCTACAAGAAAAGAAGGACGAGACTTGTTCCAAAGAATGAGTGACAATAGTTAAAGATTCACTCTAATAATCCAAAATTAAGAATGATGTATAGGATGCAGTATTTAGACCTGAAGGGAAGTTCATAGTTCCATCATGCAGTAGATGGAAACATCGTGAGATACAAGGTAGGATTCGTAGCACGAGGATTCTCACAGAAAGAAGGAATATACTACGAAGAGACATTTGCAGCCACTAGAAGTTAAGACACATGACAGGAAGACTCACGTGTTCAAATTAAACAAGGCCTTGTACAAGCTCAGAAGACACCCATGGGATAACACATACATGAGGAGCTTGAAGATCACCTAGAGTGATGAATATCTTAACCTTTGCTACAAGATTGAAGATGAAATCCTATAGAGGATGACAAGCTCACAGATGGGTGCGAGAAGAACATTTTCAAGATAAAGGATCTTGTTATCCAATGACCCTAGATGGATACATAGAATATTAGTAGGAGAGGAAGCTACTTTTCACTCCAATACATAATGTTTCAGTGCATAGAGTACGAAAGACATAGGGAGAATGATACTCCACTTCAGAGGGAGTGACTGCAGAATATCCTGAGGTTTGACATAGTACGACAGGATGGACAGATTACTAATGACTCTAGGATTTACCTTTGCTTCAAGGTTGAAGGCAGAATAACAATGATTCTCTTGGTACATGTCGATGACTTGTTCCTGACGGGAAAAGAGGAACTAATTAAAGTTGCAAGAAAGAGACTTGTTTCCAAGTTCAAAATGAAGGACTTGGATATGATGCACTACTTCTAGGCATGGAGGTGTGGCAGAATGCGGATGGAATCTCCCTGGGACAAGGGAAGTATTCAGTAGAGATATTGAATAGGTTAAGGAATATGGACTACAAGGCCATGACCACACTTATGGCATTGAACATGAAGCTATTGAGTGTTGCTTCATCAGAGACGCTTGATGCCATGATGTATCATCAAATGAGTTGTTCCTTGATGTGCCTAGTGAATACGAGACCATATATTTTCTTTGTTGTGAACAAATTGAGACATGTTCACCTGATGGTGGAAAAGCATGTAGTGAGGTACCTGAAGGGTACACTTGAATATGGGCTCAAGTATGATATGAATCAGAAGATTAACCTGGAGGTTTATGTGGATTTGGATTGGGAATGTAGTGCCATTGATAGGAAGAACACTTCGAGGTGCTACTTCAATATGAGATCAGGTGCAATCTCTTGGTTTAGCGGGAAGGAATCCTATGTGGCACTAAGTACAGCCAAAGCAGAGTATGTTGCAACTTGTTCACCTAGTTGCGAGGCAGTGTGGCTGAGAGAGATACTATATGATTTATTTGATCTCCAGATGAATGCTACTTGTATATATTGCAACAACCAGAGCTGTGTAAAGCTGTTAGAGAACCCAGTGTTCCATGACAAGTCAAATCATATTGAGATCAAGTATCACTATATCAGGGATATTGTGTAGAGAGGAAGTGAAGCTCCAGTATTTTGCGATGGATGAGAATATAGCTGATGTACTTCCCAAACCATTGGCTAGAGTAAAGTTTGAGTACTTCAGGGAGAAGCTTGGTGTTCTCCAGATCGAGTTTCCCTCCAAAGGGAATTGATGTGTCTGTTGGCCCTTCTGACATGGTGGAAAGCTGTGCTTCACATAGTCAGATGTAAGTGCATAGATGGTCTGATGTGATTGTGGGTTGTGTTACCACTTGATCAATGCAGAGATATTCTGATGTGATTGTGGGATGTGTTACCACATGATTAGTGCAGAGATATTTTGATGTGATTGTGGGTTGTGTTACCACATGATCAGTGCAAAGCCATTTTGATGTGATTGAGGGATGTGTTCCCACATGATCAGATATAAGTGTAGATCCATTCTAATGTGATTAAGGGACGTGTTCCCACATGATCAGATATAAGTGTTGAAGGCCATTTTCTGGGAGAATGGAGGCACCTAGTCAGTTACCAGGAAATTGAGTCAGTCTGGGACTGAAACTCAGCTTAGTGCTGAGAGGCCATTCTATGGGAGAATGGAGGCACCTGGTTAGTTTCCAGGAATTTGTTTCAGTTTGGGACTGACACTCAACCTAGAGCTGAGAGCCCTTCTCACATGATTAGGTTGGATGTAAGTGTAACAAATTTTTGACATGATGAGGTCGAATGTAAGTGTAGAGCCCTTCTAACATGATGAGGTCGGATGTAAGTGAAACACCTTTCTAATGTGAGGAGGTCAGATGTAAGCGCAGGGCCCTTCTGACATGATGAGGTCAGATGTAAGTGCAGAGCCTTTCTAACATGATGAGTGTTGATTGCATGGGCAGACCCGGGTTTACTATAATTAATCAACAACACCCAAAACTCACTGGCCCTTTCGGCGACAGACCGCGAAGCGATCTGAAGTCTCACCCGAAGTGAATCTAATGGGTTGGCCAAGACTCAAGTGTCTTGGACCAGTTTCTACGCATCCTACTTCTTTTCTCTTACTCCTGCGCGCCACTAGGTCAACTAGCTCTGCGCATCGCACGTCCCCTTCTACTCGCAGCACTTTTACCCGTGCGATGCTTAACCCCGCGCAAGTCGCACGATTTCCTCTTGCATCGCACAAATTCCACTTACTCACAATATTCCCAACCTTACCACATCTCTGCGCACCTCGGAACACCCATCCTCTCCTCAACGCTAAGCCCTCAGCTCGCAGTATCACACACCGCAGCTCCTCTGCCGATGCGATACCGCCTCTCTGCGATATCTTACCACTACGACTTTGTGCTCTTAGCGTTGACTGTGCCGATGTGCGAACTCTACTTCTCAGAAGTATATTGTGAGTAAATGGTCGTTAGAGATAGACGTAAAGGAGTCTTTAAACAGCCTACTAAAATGCTTCAACTTATCTTTATCCCCTTGCATTATCATGAGCGGAACAATACATACATTCCTCTACTACTACTATCATTACATGCATAATAACCAGTAACAACAAGCAAATACCATCACATTCATACAACACATAACACGCAGATTTAACGTGGTTCACCCCCGGGATGGGAGCTACGTCCACCAAACTGTGCTTCTATTATATATCTTGAGGGAAGTTAGCACAGTCTGTTGCACTACATATGCAGCGCAAGGTCCCTTCTAGATCTCTGGTCTATCTCTATGTTGCCTTTCTTCCAATATATCCTTCCCTCTCTGTTCTCTCTGTGAATGGTTACATACAGACTCAAATGACTCACAGACAGCTAGGTGTCTGGATCGTTACAACGTAGTCTGTCTGACTGATTCCTGAGTCTACAAAACTATCAATTGACCAACTATCTAACTGACTGATTAGCTAACCCTTTACAATACAAAAATGCAAGCTTTTATAGGCAGCCCGAAGGTCGTGCCATTACAACACTGTGGGCCTGACCCAACAGTAAACCCATACCCTAAATACTGACAGTCGGTCCTCTCTGTCCTTGAGGTAGCCGCTTCCCGTCACACCGCAGCTCTCTCCAGTCTTCCATGCTTCCCGGCACTGACCATGGGTACTATGCACCACTTCTCTTTCTGTCCTTCGCCTTCAATGCTTGAGCCTCATTGCTCCTTCTTCTTTATGAGGGTCGCTGAGCCCTCCTGTCTTCCGCCGCTGCCTTCAATGCAGTGGTTGAGCTTTCTTCTCTCGGCCGCTCAGGTACCGTTGCCTTCTTGACTTTTCTATCCCAAAAGTCATGGTTTCCTGCTCTGCTCTCCAGCTGGAAACATGCTACGACGTCGTAGCTCCGCCCTGTCCTTTTTCTGCCAAAACTTCTCTCTTTCCGCCAAAACTAGCAGCTTCTTCTGTAGCTGCGGGATCCTGCTCCAACAATGAGGTCAGATGTGAGTGTTGGGACTTTTTGACATGGGTTTTAGATGTGTTCCTCCCATCGTAATATGTGAATGATGGGCGCACCTTTCTGACATGGTTCTTGGATGTGTTCCTCCCATGGTCATATGTAAGTGCTGGGCGAGCCTTTCTGACATGGTTCATTCCATGGTCATATATAAGTGCTAAAGATGTTGAAGACCTACCTAGAGGCTAGGCCTACAACCAACATGAAAAATGGCTAGCTCTATAGAAATTCCTGTGACAAGAAGAATGAAGAGATAGCACCATTTGATTGAGATAACAAAAGCAGTGATGATGATGATGATCCAGTGATGATCCAGCTTTGATGATGATCCAGATCAAGTCATGATCCAGACTTGATGATCCAGTAATGCTCTAGATCAAGTGATGATCCAGTAATGATCTAGATCAAGTGATGATCCAGATCAAGTGATGATCCAGTGATGCTCCATATCAAGTGATTATCTAGACTTGATGAAGATCTAGTGATGCTCCAGATCAAGTGATGATGCAGACTTGATGATGATCTAGTGATGCTCCATATCAAGTGATGATATAGACTTGATGAAGATGACTTAAATATGAACATGACTTGATTATGATCCAGATGATACAGAGAAGAAGAATTGTGCTGATAAATTGTGTTGAGGGAATACCTTCATAGTTAAGAGGGAGTGTTGATGTATTTGTAACTTCGGAATGTATTCACTTGCATAACTATGTATTGTACTCCGATGTTTATTCTGGGAAGTATCTATAATTTAATTGAGTCATGTCATTCCCCAATGTTTCAATTGGGATATTTAATAATGTAAACAAGTCATGTAAAGTCATTGAGGTTAACCCTACATTATAAGTCGGGGCAATAGTCCCCATAATAGAGTCAAGCTTAACCCTCCTTGTTGATCAGAGGGAAAAGTCCCCACAGTTTTGGGGCACTAGGGTTATTAGACTCTTCTAGATAATTCGGCCATGAAAAGTAATTGTTAAGTGAGGCCAACTTATTGGAGTGTAAATTAAGTTAACGAAAGAATATAAATAGATAGTGATCCTCTCTATTTATCACACACACAGTCACTCACTGGGGCACATGAGTGAGAGAGGAGAAGCTCTCTCAAGTGAGAGAGAGAGAAAAACTGTGGAGCTAATATTTTATACCTTTGGGTTTTACTGCTGCCATTGGTGCTCATTCTATCTCTAAGGAAGTTGTGGGGTTTTCTCATTTATGGTTTCCCAAAGGAAAATTATACGTGTTTCTTGTCTCTTGTGATTTTTGCTGTGGATGTTATTCGCTCAGATAAGATCCTAAATCATATTTCTTAAATGATAAAAATCTGATAGAAACCTCATCCATCAAAATATTTTAAGGTTGTAGGTGACTTTGTAAGTTCAGGAGAAACAATGGCTCTATAACATGATATAGACAAAACTGAGGTTGAAGCTCCCTCATCTAGAACGGTTCGATGGACCTTTCTCCCAACTTTTCTAGAGGAAATTTGAAATGCAAGTTGGTGAGGTAATCTGGACATATAATTCTCCACATTGAAATGGATTAGGTTGGTGTTATATTGTTGTGATTCCCCCAAAGCTGTTAACATGTTTTTATGCTGTGTTGGACAACTTTGTAGTATCTCTAGGGTAGACATTGCACAGGGTGCCTGAGCCAAATCGTCACCCACATTTTAAAATTGTGCAACTTGAGCATTTGGATTAAAAATAGCCTTCCTGAGGGTAGCCTTATGTGGTGTTAAAATCAAATCAAGATTAGGTTTCTCGATGATGAGAGGGCCATTAGACAAAGATGGAGGGGAACTAGTAGAAGGAAATTTCTCGGAAGAAGGATTTTCTTCCTTCTTCTCTATTGGTTTGTCGTATGAATGATAATGAGTGTTCAGATTGATGGTATCTCAGGACATGATTCTAATTTCTTCTTTGGAACTAGAGGTACCTTGATTAGACATATGATCTATCAATTGTTTTTAACATGGGAAGGGATCGGTTAGCACCGCTCATGTGGGGTTACTCTTCATAAATTTACTAATATGTTCACAACAAGGGCACTCCTTCGTGAAGTGATCACCACCACATAACAAGCAAGGGTACTTAGCCTTTCTTTTTCCTTTATTATCATTCTGCATGGCTATAGCCTTGGGATTCTCCTGTTGGTTTCCAATTTTTTTATTCTTTCCTTTACCTTTTTTCTTATTGCCGGGTGTTTGCGTACTTTGGATATAATTTACCTTGGTGGAAACCGTAGGCGTTGAAGGAGTAGTAGCATAAGCATTTTGTTGCTTGGTAGGTTTGGGTGTTGATGAGGGCTGGATTGAGCCGACAACCACTGTTCAATAGGATTTTATGTGGGTGGCTTGGTAGGGTACGTGCCGGGATGAGGAGCTTGAGGGATTAGGTCATACAAAGTTTTGAATTGGGAATATACCAAGTCTAGATACTGAGCACGACTGGTAGCTTGTTCTTCAATAACAACACCACCCATAGCCACATCTCAGGAAATGGGAGGAAATAAGGATTTCGTGAACCAATCAGCTAATAGTTGGTTCAGGATGGGAGCTTTAATAAGTCATCTTCACCTTCTCCACTCATGGATATGGTCCGATATATGTGTGGAATTGTTTTGACGGAGTGAAGTTAAAAGGTTTGTACCCATTTCATAACAAATAGGTAGCTGAAAGTGTGTGATAAAAATGGTTTCCAATGCGCTAAAGTCCACAAACGAATGTTGTGGAAGTTCAATATACCATTTCTTGGCCATAGCATTCAAAGTTTGCTGAAAGAGTATAAAACGAATAGAGTCATCCATCAAGGATTTGGAAGAGCACCATAGATGGAATGTCATGAAATGATTTTTGGGATCATCTCCCTGCTTTCCATCAAACTTAGGAATGTCTGATGGTGACTTGACTAGAATAGCAAGCCACGAAGGGTTGTGCTAAATCGGATCATTAATCAGCTTGGACAAATCATGAAAGTCCAAGGTTGCTAGGAATGGAAGTTGTCGATTTGGTTTGACGTACTGGTAGTATTGATAAGGCATATGCACACTAGTAGGACCATAGGTTAACTGATACATAGGATGTTGGGCTGGTATATCGGCAGATGATCCTCCTGAAAGGGATGGACCTACAGAAGGAGGGCCACCTATAGGTGGCGGGACTCCAGGTGGTGGGCCTCCAGGTGGTGGTGGACCTCCAGGTGGTGGTCCCCTAGAAGGTGGACCCCCAGGTGGTGAACCTCCAGAAGGTGGGCCTCTGGGTGGTGTTCCTCTCGAAGGCGGGCCTCCAGGGGGTGGGCCTTCCGGTGGTGGTCCTCCTGATGATGGTCCTTCGTAAGGTGGTCCTTTGATAGGTGGGCCTCCACTAGATGGGCCTCTTCCTGGTAGCCCTACACAGTGGCCCTCCAGAACCTCAGACAGTATGAATAGGTATTCCTCCCATGGTTTTCATGTATGACCAATTAGGTTTCCCCCATGATGTAAACGTGTTTCCAGGGTAAGGGATTCCAACATACATAGTTCCTGTAGATGTAGGTTGATAGTTCATATTTCCTACAAGTAGTTGATTCTATGGGTAACCATAACCCTAAGAAGGTAGGTTGACTACAGGTTGTTCCCCTACGGGTTGGAATGAACTTGACGGAGGGTTTTCCATATTGGTGTGGGTGGAAGGAACAACCACTGCGGGTTGTCCTACAATAGAAGTCTGTCTAGCACTAGTAGGAAATCCACTAATAGATAACATAACTAGCGTCAAGGGTTTCCCCCCGCCGTGAGAATGTACTGATACCATTTGAGTTGAGGATTTTCCCCCAGCTATAGAGGGTATGGGAGGATTGGATGGCATACCTAGGATTTGAAACTGTAGGGTTGGAGGTTTGACCTAGATTATGAGAAGTCACACCATGAACTGGAAGATCATCAATAGGAGCCAAAGTATCCGCAAGTGAACGATATCCAGAAGGCCACGGAAGCAAAATACAGGGTAAAAGAGACGACATAGGTTCTTTGTGATATATGGGTGAGGGAATAATTATTTCCACTCTCTCTTAAAAATTGCGAGCGTGATCAAGAGAAGCTTGGATCCTTCTATGCTCATCCTCACCTAGTGAAGGATTATCAAAAGAAGGTCGAGTAACCCCAAATTTGGAAAGTTCTTGACCCATAGAAGTTCTCCAAAAAGGATCATTAGGGCCATATTCTATTTCAACAGGACTAGTACGACATTCCCCCAGGGAATGAAAGGAAGTTCTAGACATAGGAGGTTGTTGGACCAAGGGATTAATGTAAGCAGTGAATAAATCTACGCTTCCACAATTGTGCTTCCTTCCACATGGGAGTCAGTTGCAGCTCCTTGATCTATGGATTCCAATGTGCTCTCCCTTGTACTAGGAGAAAATTTGGGTGGTAATCCCTAGTTTCTTCTAGATCATCTCAACTGAAGCTCAACCAGATTGTATGGTCACTAAAACCTAACCTAGGGTTTAAAAAATAGGAAAATCACATAAAACTTCCCCTACACAAACTACATGCCACAAGAAAACTTAAGTGACAAGAGGGGCTGATATAAGCTGGTTGCTCACTAGGATTGTCAATTTTTTGCAACTCGCTATATACCACAGGGTCCAACAGTAAACCACGGTGAGGAGGATCAACCGTCCCTCACCTAAATACCTGACTACCTAGACAACACATGCATATTAATCTCCCCAAGTGTTGTTCTCGGTGTATTGCGCCAACAAGATGGCCAAAAGGGATTTTCTCAGATGGTCTCAGGAATCCTAGAAGGGCCTCCTAATATACGCAAGGTACGTGGGAGTTCAAATATGTAGTAGTGCTATCTAATGCACAACAATTCACAAGGGGCCTTCTGATATACAATTGAGTACGTGAAGTACCTTTCGATATACCTCAAGGGTACATGAAAGGGCCTTCTATATACTGATGGTATGTGGAAGAACCGTGCAGGTCCCTGGTTGTAGTGTAGGAAATAAATGACACCTCCTACATTTTACGATGCTAGAACACGTCTCTAACCTATCACTCAAGTTACTAAGATTTTTAACTTATGGCTATTGTTAATTTTAAGTTGAATGTTTAAGTGAAAGCATGGAGTTATGACAGAAAAGTAAAAACATGAAATTATGATATGCAAATTTTTTCACTTTACCATTTAAATCATGCCTACTTACGAGAAGGAGAGAGTATTTTATTTTTCAATTTTGTTTCAAGACCAAAACTTTCCCAAACAGTCTAACGAAAAAAATATTTTCGAGAACACAAACAAGAAACACACTTCTAATCTGATTTTTGAAAGCAAGTAAATAGGGTGAGATGTCTTTTCCTAAAAATAAAGACAAGAAACACTAAAAGGCATACTAAGTACTTTTTCAAATTTTTTTCAAAAATGGAAAGATCAAACTTAAAACTATGATATTTTTTCTTTTGATGAGACAAGAGTGTGAAAAGAAAAAAGAATATGGAGATTTGAGAGCTTATGAGGCTAGTCATGAACCCAATACTTCGTTCTTGAAGCAAAATTGTAATTAAATCTCAACAAAAAAATTTCTTTTAAAAGCAAAAAGAGGTCTTTTGTAAACTTAACGAAAAATGAAAGAAAAAACCAGCAAGCAAGTCTTCCTTTTCATTTTTATCAATCAGCAAGAAGAGATCCAACTGAGCTAAACTTCCAAGCAGTACTTTTGAAAATAAAAACCAAGCATACAAGAAATCAAAACTGATGAGTGTAATCTACCTTTTGAATTCAACAAAACAAGAATTTACAACATCGATATTTTGAATCTAAATACTTAGATCTCTGCAAAGAAGCCCAAAAATTCAAAACAAAAAAAAACAAACAAACTTTAAAATGACAAGCCTTAAAAAGGCCTACCTGGCACTGCTTCTCGAGGGTTGGTGATAGCGGATATGGTTTAGCATTGCTTCTCATCTACTACAATAGAGTGGTGGCACCACTTCCTGAATACTACTCACACGCAGTGGCACTGCTTAATGTCCAATGTGTATGCGTGGTGTCTTGTAGAAGTAAAAAAAAAGAATGGAAAAAAAAAAGTTAACTACTGTAATACTGGCATTAAAATCATGAATTGACAGGACTATGAAGTACATAAGGAAAGAATGACTCATATCTAAACAGATCTGATAATACCAAACCAATATCTCACTAGAAAAGCTAGTAGATCTGATTAATGAAAAATTAGAGCTTGGATTTCAGACAAGAGTTTGAATACCAAGGAAGATCAGATGTGACAAAATCTCTTCCCTAGTGGAGTCACCATATTTGTTGCTAGGAAAAATGCACCTCTTGTGGACAATAGTTGTTCCTCTAGTCTAAATGGTTCATATCTAGAACAAATGAGTTACAACAGAGTTGGAAGACTTCCCCTAGAAGTTGTGGAGATATGGAATGAGTCTCTTTGATGGAGTGGTATAACTATTTCCTATGGTGATGGCTCTTCACGGAAGTACCTACATAATCACATGAAACAAGAAAAAGAGATAAAAAAGAACCAGAATATACTCCACAAATCTGTGTCAGTGACTAAGGAATCCAACAGTAAATTACATGATTATAACACAACATACTTTACGGGAAAGGAACAACTTTACATTAATAATAAATAATAATTTTACAACCTTCACCTTAGTGTTTATATGCTCCTTCACATGCCAATGCCTTGTCCCCAAAATCTCCAACTTGCTTCTCCTATGCTCTCCCTACTGATTTAGGTCAGAATGTGAATGCAATAGCATAACTTTGCTTTCTCTCAACCATGTGGTATGAGCTGGCATTTATAGGCCTTGGGAGGATAGGGATGGTTGAGTAAATGGTGGGTGAGGTGGATAGAAGATCCAAAAAGGATGGATCTCGATTCCAAGTGGTCCTCAGGTGTAGGGATAAGGGTTCCATGAAGTCTTCCTTCAAGAAGCTTCATGGAAACCTCTCTTTTTCACTTTTTACCAAGGGCACCACTTCTCCTTCACTATGACATAGTGGTGATAGGGCAGAACCGTGCCTGGAATAAGAGGAAAAGGCAGTGGCACTACCTACTTCCAGGAGATGATAGGTGTTGATGAAGAATCTAACACCCATTTCCTTAAGGGAAGAAGTGGTGTTGGGTTTTAATATGCAAGATTGAAGTCTATGCTAGTATTTTCACTTCAAAATTTGGGATTTAGGGAAAATACTGATGTTTGGGACCTCATCACATGATGATGATGAGATTTATGTATAATATTACTGATGGGGGTTGTGCAAATCAAATAGAATCTACTGATGGATCCTTGAATTGTGAAGGAGTACCTATTGATGGGTGCTCACAACTCTATGTTGGTGACATAGAGATATGATTTGAGAATTTTGTTGCAAGCCAAATTTCTCATGAGAATAAAGATGAAGACCTTATGGTAGATAATGAAGAACCAATCTCAACTTCCCCATAACCACTTTGGATTCAAGAAGTTGATCAAATCAAGAAGAAATAAGAAGAGGAGGTTTACTCCCATGAACCATCCTTCATTGAAGGGTATTTGAATATGAGTGAAAGGACTATCCATGAGCCCCTTACAATACACCATGACACTAAATAATTGATTTCAAATTCTCATTGGAAAGTTTCTTCATTGGAGGAGCCATCCTTCCTTAAAGACATTGATAAGATTCATAGAGGAATGTGCAATGTCGAAGGTAATTTCATGTCTTTGCTTTTTTATAGGAACAATTTGGTTGAGCTTAATGAATGGTTACATGAAACATACTTGAATAATACTTAGGATATTTGTAAGCTCAAAATTCAAAATGAGAAACTTCTTGAGAGGTTGCAAGACACTTTTTCTTCATCCTATGTTTCAGACTGTCATATGGTAAGTTTCTTGGAGGATTCTCATGACATGATGGATCATGAGACACATTGAAAATTGTAGGTTCTTGATGTGTTTGTGGATGAGCTTACTAAGAGCCAATAACTTTTTGTGGTGGAAGAGGAAGTTGAGTTTCATGTTGATAATGGTGACATACTTTTTGAAGAAGTGCATGAGTCCACTACTATTACGAAGACAACTTCCTATGGATTAGGGTGGACCACAATAAATAGTATAACACCAGAAATTGATCCATTCTCAAGCATGCTAGAAATATAAATGAAACTAACATTAAGGAATAATACTTGTACCTTTAACTGAACTTTCGAAGAAGATCCCCATTGAGATTTTAATCAAACTTGTCTGTACACTTCTGTTGGGGTGCGCACCTTAACGGTCCTTAATTTTGGTAACTCCGCGGTTTTTGTGGAAGTTTGTAAGCAGAGTTGCGACTCAAAATAGTCTTAGGGGTATCGGGGTTGAGTCAAAGCCTTATTTTTGTAATAAACCCATGGTTTAAGTCCAGGGTTTAGGGTTCGGGGTGCCCATGGTTTTGTAATAAGTGCACTATAAATAAGCACTCTTGTAAAGAAGTTAGTTTAGGCTTTTGATGTAAGATGAAGTAATGCGAAGCTAAGGCTTGTTTTGTAAGGAAGGTTAAGTCCCAGCTATGTGTGTGGATGACCTCTGCAGCTGTGTGCGTAGAGGGTTTTTGGGTGATTAAGAAGATCTGCAGCTGTGTGCGTAGAGATCTGCATCTTAGTGCGCAACTTTGAGGAATTGAAGGGATCTGCAGCTGAGTGCGCAGATCAGAACTATGGTTTTTGTAAAGAGTTGAATAAAACACAGTTACGTGGATGTAGCCCCTAAACTGGGGGTGAACCACATTATATATTGTGTCGTGGTTCTTTTGTGTTGTTTTTATGTTCTTTTATGCATTGATAACTACATAACTGATAAGTAAGATCACTGCTAAAATACTAACTTCGCTGTGAATTCCCAGTAAAGGGTTAAGCAAGGAACTGTTTTTTTATCTAACCGTGAAGCTAAATAAGTGAATGTCAAAGCTCTGTATTTGATGATTATCAATTGTTAGAAGCTAAAGGTAAATTAATATCCCTCTTCTGCTTGCAGAAACATGATTTTGCGGCACCCCATAGCTGTTTCGGGTGAGACTGCAACCTGTTCGCAGGTTGTTGCTGAAAGGGCCAACACTGTGGGTCTTTTGTTGGTGCGAAGACAAAAGTATAGAACCCGAGTCTGCCCTAAGCCCAACAAATTGGTTCCGTTGTCGGTTGAACTTAGTATCTGCTCAAAAGGGGTTTACGTCGTACCACGAGGGCTATGTTTTGGAGGCCCTCAGTGAAAGAAATAGGTGATTGGATTGAAGAGACTTATCTGAACTTTGCTGTACAAGAGAACAAAGATCCACGTCGTAGTTCAAGTGACTTTTTACAAAGGTACATTTTTTCTGATGTTTATGAAATTTTCTTTGGTAGTATCCACATAGAGTTGCACCAGTGGTTATCTAGGTTAACAGAGAGAAGGACAAACTTCCAAGAAGTTCAGTTTCCTGATTGGACCCCCGCAAGAATTAATATATTGAAAATGGGGTAAACAACGATATATCCCGAGGTGTTGATTTCTGGACAACGCGAACCCTTGAAGCATTTGTGACAGAGTTCGCCATTTACACAAGTACGTCATTCAGTGAAGCCGAGCGTCAGTTTTTCAAATGGCCAAGGGGTAAGTACTTGAATTCATTTAGTTTGAAACTTAAAATGCTATTGGATGAAAAAGGTATATTGCTCATTGAATCAGACTGTTAGATTTAGTATTACTAACCTATGTTTGCAAGTGAAAGTAACTTCGACGAGCAAAGTGGTTTGCTGCGCAGTGGCAAAAGGTACAAGAGAAATTTTGAGTCCTATACCCTAGGTCAGAATACCAAGTCTAACGTCGTAAGTCCAGTAGCCTCAGAGCCTGAAGAAACCCCTTCTGTTGGAAATCCTTCGGTAACCCCGCAGCGAAGACCTATTATCCCTGAGAACCCATTGCAGTCTGAAAGTAACCCTAGCCCAAGTATTCCTGTTGCAGGTCAGTCTACCCCAGTAAGTTCCCCCTCAGCTACTACCAGTCCCCCTTCCCCCCCCCCCTAGATCCATGATGGCCCATATGAATGACGACATTAAGATCCTTGTTTTCAAAGCAACTGGATCAGAGGATCCAGAACAGTTTTGGTTCTTATGCGAATCAATGTGGACTGCTAAGAACATCATGGATCAAGATACTAGAAGAGCGCAGCTAGTTACTTCTTTTAGAGACCGCGCTTTGACCTGGTCCATGAAGTATTCCAGTACTCAGAACCATGTCTTGGCTGATATAAAAGCAGCAATGATAAAGGAATTTAAAAAGCCTAAATCAGAGTCGTAGTGTATCACTGAACTCAAGTAAATTCAGTAGAGGTGAGGAGAATTGGTGTGGGACTTTGATTAGAGGTTCAAAGTTCTTCTAGATCAAGTTAGTTTCACTATTGGACCAGTGCAGCATAAGGAATGGTTCATTGCAGTTTTTTTACCGCACATCAGGACTCCACTCATGCAACAGAAGGTTGCGGATTAGCAGGAGGCTTTGGAAATTGCTATGAAGCTTGAAACAGCCCTTGTTGAAGATAATTTTGGTATCGCTCAAATACAAGCACAGTTGGCAGCGATGGCTCTAGAGCTTCGTGATATGAAAAAAGGGAAAGCTAGTCGCAAAGAGGTTTGGTGTACACGATGCCGGACAAAGGGGCACGACAAGGAACAGTGTCTTGCCGTAAGAAATTTCTTGAATTCTGGTGCACCAAACCCGTTCAACCCTAGTGTTGTATATTGTGAGATCTTTAGGACAACTGGCCAGCATCGACCTGAAGATTGCTATCTTCTGCAGAGGTATGTGCAAGTTCCTAAGAACCCTTATTGTAAGTTCTGTAAATCAGTGGGACACAATGAAGATGAGTGTCGGAGCTTTGACCTCATGAGATAACGAACTTATGCTGCTTATCGGGTACAAAACGATGGCTAAGGAAATGATGGATATGGTTACCATGGTATTACATCAGGTCGTGACACTTTTGGCGGTCGTGGTCGTGTTGGTATGGCTGGCAGAGGACGAGGCTAGGTCGTGTACTATAACTGTAACCAGGCCGGACATCTAGCTAGATACTGTCGGAACCCAACTACGACATGTCGATATTGTATAGCTGTTGACCATGTGATTGAGCAATGCCCGTAGCTGATAGCCAAGATTCAAGAAAGAAATAGTGCCCCTACTCAGAATATTCAGCTGATTTCTGTGGAGCAACGATCTGTTCCGGCCATCAATGTTGTTACCAGGAGTGGAGCTATGACGAAAGTGCAGAAATGGGAGAAACAGCCTGCCGAGGCTTGGGTTCGTAAGGCCCCAGAAAAAATCCCAGCATTTGATGTCGACAGAGAAAAACTGACATTTATGGAAGCCAAGAGAGACTTTGCTGACCACAACACATCAGTAGCACCTGCGCAACAACCTCAGCAACAGCCGCAGCCACACGAAGCTTCGACGAATAAAGTAAGTACAATGTCCTCCTTTTTACAGAGTTGTATGAAGCTCTTAAGAAATTAGAATGCTCTAAATGAGTTGCAGAAAGTTATTGCTTCTTGTGAACCTCAGCAAAGTCCTAGTAAGGAAAAAACTGTTCATAGAGTCAGAAGAACTGGCAGGGAGATGAGATTGAATGCTCAGATAGGAGAATATGACATGACTGATGTCATCTTGGACCTAGGATCAGAAGTAAATGTCTTAACTAAGCAGACATGGGAACAAATGGGAAAACCTACTATGGAATGGTCCCCTATACAGTTGAGATTAGCCAATCAGCAGAAGATTGTTCCCCTAGGAAGACTCCCTCGCGTATCAGTAGATATTGATGGAGTCAGTACCTTAGTAATTGAAATAATCGATGACAGAAATCCCTATCCAGCACTGCTAGGCATTGAATGGGAAATAGATAATGCTGCAGTAATCAACCTGAAGAAGAAGCAGATGACTTTCAAAGGGAAAGGACTGAGAGTCATAGTACCATTGAATCCTTCTCAAGGAGAGAGGTACACTGAGACAGTAAGAGATGAAGACCAGGATGTTTTGGACCATATCTATAATATCATAGCGAAGGAAGTGGATTATGTTGATCCTACTACAGAAGGTATCATGGATTGGCAGTGTGATAGCTCTTGCATGACGGATTCAGATGATGGCCTAGAGAATTCATAGAATAGACTGTATGAGCTACATGGCCATCGATATGCAAGAATTACCAAGTCTCTCAGATGGCTTAGTTCACAGACAAGAACCTTACCTATTTTGATGGTTCGACAGACCCAGAAGAGTTTATTGTACAATTCTCAGAGCAGGTACCAGACTCCCAAAAAATGGAGACTCTAGATTCAGCATTCAGAGCCATAGCAGTCAGATGGTGGAATGGTCACAAAAAGTACATTCATAGTTGGGAAGCATGCCAGAAGTCCCTTTGCCTAAGATTCAAGGACCAACCTCAGGAGGTGCGAAGTAGGTTTAATGGTAAGACGAGTCCTCAGGGACATTTGGAGCAATGCTACGAATCATGGAAGCATGTACCTCATGAAGAATGGGTACATAGGTTTGTGCACACACTGGAACCTATAACAAAGAACTGGTATACGGAGGTCGAGCTTCGCCACAGTACTGTAAGTTGGGATAGTCTTGTTGATAGTTTTGTGCTAACATTTTCTATTAATGAGGTTTCTCCTAATTTGGACGCAGATGTTAGGTTAATCCATACTAAAGTATTTGATGATCAAGAAATAGCAGAATACCAACATGATTGGAAGGAACAAGAAGCCAATGCAGTAGAATGTTATAACCTTGAAATTAACGAGGATGAGGATCCACGCAACATTAACATTCCTGAGTCAGAAGGACACTACGAAGTACATGGACCAGTAGTTGAAGCACCTGAAGTGACTCAGCCCCTAAATACGTGGACCGTAAACATTGGGTCAGAATAAAACCCTAAGTATGCTACCATTGGAGATTATTGGGATGACGAAATGGTGAGCAAGGTGACTGTTGAGTCCAAATTTGGTCCCTTTTTAACCATCTTTAATCACCTTTCTTCCCTTGTTTTACACTGCTTAGCATACCAATCAGACTGACTTTCTTCACTTTATTCCTTAATTTGTCAAGGTAAGACTGATTATTATTTTACCTTAGTTAATGCTTATTCTTGTGACAATTAAGGCTATTTATCTCTCAAAATTGTGCTAATATGTGTGATCTATGAAGATAATGTGAGATGAGCAGAATACAGGGGAATGGAGCTGAACAAGTCTCGGGACGAGGGATGGTCGTGACACAAAAAGGATCCTCAACCTGTCCATCATCGATTGAGGCACGTGACATTCCAGACAAGAGCCGGTCAGAGTAGCCATAACAGAATGTGCTATGATCGAGGGATCTCCAGTATAGCTGCTCGAATATTATGGCGATCTGAGAAGATCGCCACCTCTGGGCCAGTCAACAGTATTCTCGCACTTTCTATAATTGTATCATGCCACGTCTTGTAACAAACAATGTTATTCAAGGCGCCTGAATATCAGAGATCTTCATGGCTACCCTTTGTAATAGGATGGGATGTTATCACTTGTAGGTATAAATGCAGAAAGATGTCTCGACCCAGGGGGTTGGAAAATACTGAATTCATTTTGGTGTATTAACAGCGGGAGCAATCTGTAATAATTCTTCCTTTTTAATACAAAGAGTTACTGCTGGTTTAAGGGAGCTGTACATTGTTCATCCAGCGTCTCTGTGTGAAGGCTGGGCCCGCCTTCCGCAGAGATTGCTGAGTTAAGGTAGGATCTTTAAATTGTGGTTGTGTGATGTTTTGTTAATCATATTCTCTGTGTGTACAGCAGTAGTATGTGTGATTTACAGTATTTCATTTCTTAAGATTGATAACTGTCACAGCGTAACAGTCGACTGGGTAGATAGTCTTTATGCAATTTATTCAATAGCTGTACACAACTCTGTTCATCTCATGGTTTCAGGTTGATATCCCACGAACCCTTTGTAATTCTTGATTGTTATAAGTGTTGATCTTTATTTCTGCAATTCAATTCTTAGAATAGCTGAGCTTGATCTGTCGCAATTGAATTTCTAGATTACAGTTGATTCATGATTGCAGATTCTGAGTTTGATTAGATCAATAGGCAATTCTTTTCATTTGGGCTGTGAATAGGAGTTTCTTGCTGTCAGTAGCTATTGATTTCATTTCTGATTGATGCATAGAAGTATAAGGTTGAAATTGTAGAGTTAGAAGATTGGTGGGATCATACGAAGTTGAAGGATGAACATAGTTGTTAAGAACAGTATTCACTACAATGATTTGGTGTTTAGCATATATTGTGCACTTACCCTTTGAAACAAAAGACTCCCCTGGGTTGACAATGAATTTTGTAAGCTCTGTGTGTTGATAACAATTTATCTGCATTTAGGGTGCTCGACATTTTGGCACCGTTGCCGGGGAAGGGTAATCAAACACTATCAGTAGTTGCATTTGATAATTATTTTTAGTCAGTCTCTTTTTATTCTTTCTGATGAAATGATTTGGGTTGTATGAATACTAGAAGGGTAAAACGTGATCAATTCCCAACTCCCAAAACCCCAAAAGATACTAACGGTGCAGGTGGCTCAGGTCGAGGTCGAGGAGTACCATTGGGCAGAAGGACGTTCATTGACGACCTCGTTGACAGAACCGATTCATCCACTGGAGCCCGTCTTCAAGAAACTCCCAACAGAAGAAACCCCGCTGATCTTGGGGTGCTAGCATCGGGATCCACGGTGGAGAAGACACGAGCAGCTGCGTCGTCCTCAGCTATCCCTGGAGACAAAGACACAGCTGTTACAACGGGACCTGCTGGTAGAGGACCGGATTATCACATTAACGGGAGGAGTGTAACTAAGGAAGAGTGGGATCAGTACCACCAGAAGCTCCTGGGACAGTGGAGAAATGAAGAAAAGAACGAGGAGCAAGAGAAAAACGAAGCAAAGAACGAGGAACAAAATAAGAGCGAAGGAAAGAACATAGGAGGAGACGAAGAGGAGGAAACAGAAGAAGAGATGAGTAACAGGCACGGGGCAGACGAGGAAGAAGTGATGGGAGAAAACTATCATCATGAGAATCGCTCCCTGCCAGAGGGAACAGTGGCTACATTGCAATTTCCTATTCAACAGCCAGATGGGGCAGCTCCTATGAAGAATATCTCACCATCGGTGTTACCTCGTTTCCATGGAAATGCGGCAGAAGACCCAGACGAATTCCTTTTCGAGTTTGATATTCTTTGTCGCAGTTACGATTATATCACCGATGCCCAAAAATTAAAACTTTTTCCTGCTACCCTTAAGGACAATGCATTACGCTAGTTCATGAGCCTTGGGGGAGGAACCGTTACTAATTGGGATGCAATGAAGCAGGTGTTCCTGGAGAAATATCAGGAATACTGTAACACCAAGGATAAGAGAGAGGAGTTATTTAAAATGGTGCAGAAGGAGGACGAAAGTTTGGAAGAATTCGTGGAAAGATTGCTGTACAATGTGCAGAGAGCGGGGCAGACGAACATGGGATTGGATGTACTCAAAATAATCTTGCTTCAGGGAATCGGGGATGATTTTCTAGATATGTTAAACCTGCTTGGTAAGGGAGACATCTCCAAGGAACCTTTCGACAAAATTGTGGAGCTGTGCAAAAGATACTCTAGAGGGTCTTCCAGAAATAATAAGCGGGATAAACGAGAAAAGCTGGAACGTGACGTCTTTGAACGAACTCAGAAGTCATCTAACGGAGGCGCCACCCGAGCAGAGATAGGCAATCTACTTGAAAATTTTAAAACAGAAATGATGAGCTCCATCTCTTCTGAAATTGATGTCCTGAAGGCGAAACAAAAACAAGCAGTAGAGGATCTCACATTGGGTGTGTTCTGCCCCCGATGTAGGAAGAATCATCCATTGAGAGAATGCCCGTTTGACAAAGTGAACGTATGTCAGCTGTGTGAGCTGAACCATGATATGAAGGAATTTTCGTCACTTCCTCAAGTCAAGGCCATTCTGCAAGCATCAAACCTGGATGTGGAAGCAGCCTACTTTATCGCACAGAAGAAACCATGGCAGCCTCGGAATCAAGGTATGTCTCTAGACTCTCTCCCATTTTTGAATAACATGGGGAATTGGAATAGTATGTAAAATTTGAATACACAATTCCCTTCAAACTATACTCAATGGAATTCCTCTCAACCTGCAATGCAAAACTATAACTCATGGAATCCCTGGACACAGCCACCACCCCAACCTACGTCATGGAATCCTGGATGGAGGAATTTCCCTCATGGGAACCAGTTTTCTCAACCACCTCTACCTCAACAAGCACCGTACTCTCCTCAATTCCCTCAATTCCCCCAAATTCCTCCATATCCTCAATACTTACCTCCACAGTCACAGCTGCAGCTGCAAAACAATTATGTCCCTAATATACCAATCCGACCCCAGCTGCCTGCCCAACCTAATCCTAACCCAAACAATAAAGCAGTCCACCAATTGGAGACTGTCAACATGCCAGCCTACTCTCTTTCCCCTGTACCCTGTAATGAAATTCATTTACGATATGGGAAAATCGTAGAACCTGTGATTACAGAGGATGTTTCATCCTCTGAGCATAAAGAAGAGGAGAGCTTACAGCATCCATTTGACTCAAGGCCCATCATTGAGGATGCTGGGCATCCCTTAGAAGGGATGGCTGAACCATCCAACGATAAACTTGAAGAGATACAGCCTTCCCATCTGACAAAGCAGCCACCATACCCCGAGAGATTACTGCTACCAAAAATGGGGGGGCAACCTCAGTTTAACCTCCTCGGAGAGTTAAAAAACCTTTATGTTAAAATTCCCCTCCTTCAAGCGCTTCAAGATGTGCCCATTTACGCTAGAATAGTTCGGGAGCTGTGTACAAGAAGAACACAAAGGAAACTCAGGGATCCTCCTACGGTTCATGTCATAGGAAACTTATCGGGCTTGATAACAGGAAAAGCCCCTGTGGCTAAGTACGATGACCCTGGTAATCCTACTGTTACTGTACAGATAGGACAGACACAGATACCCAACGTCCTAGTGGATCTGGGAGCAGCAATCAATGTTATAACCATGGAAACTGTAAAGAAGCTTGGGCTCACCAAGTTTAGACCGACCCCTACTATTTTGGAATTGGCAGACAGATCCACCATCAGACCCGAAGGAAACTTGGACGACCTTGTTATATCAGTAGATTCATGGGAGTACCCAGCTGAATTTTTGGTGTTACAACCAAAATCGCAGCTGGGGGGACACCCATTGATCTTGGGGAGACCGTGGTTGGCCACAGCTGATGCTTGCATCAGCTGTCGATCAGGGTCTATGACGATATCTGATGGTATGGATACTAAAAACCTCACCCTGTATCCTCCAGCCCGGCCAAGTCTAGAGGCTGACACATCCCTTTGGATAGAACAGGAAGAGGAGGAGGAGGATGTCCAGCCATTATTAACTATAGGGAAGGCCTTAACTTTTAAAAATGAGACAGAAGATGATACCATTAGCAATTTCATTAGTGAACCCACTTCAGTAAATA
This sequence comes from Pseudotsuga menziesii, assembly GCA_001517045.1. NCBI lineage: Eukaryota > Viridiplantae > Streptophyta > Pinopsida > Pinales > Pinaceae > Pseudotsuga > Pseudotsuga menziesii. The sequence goes on from LPNX010727153.1 coordinate 39,302, forward strand.
GAGAAGTCTATCAAATTCTTAACACTACCCTAGGCAAGGAAGAGCAAGAAAACCTTACGGAAGAAGCCTTGGTGGGTGGCACAAACATAATCCCGGTTGTGAAAAATTCAGAGAGCATTCCGATTGAGGTAGAACCTGGAAGGACTTTGAATATCAATCCTAGTCTCTCCTCAGAGGAACAGAAACGCCTGATCAGCCTCTTGAAAGAATATAAGGGGGCGTTTGCCTGGGAGTACACAAATATGAGGGGTATCCCCTCTAATCTGTGCACTCATCACATTTATATCAAAAGTGACTCCCGGCCTGTGTGTTAACCCCAACGATGCATGAACCCCAATCTGAGGGATATAGTGAAGGAGGAAATCCAGAAACTTTTGGAAGCAGGGTTTATATACCCTATTTCAGATAGTGAGTGGATCTCTCCACTCGTGATTGTACCCAAGAAAAATGGGAAATGGAGGGTCTGTGTTGATTACACGGAATTGAACAAAGCAACCCAAAAGGATCATTTCCCTTTACCCTTTATCGACCAGGTACTTGATACCCTGTCAGGGAAGAAGTTCTTCTCCTTCCTAGACGGTTTCAGTGGGTACAACCAAATCCAAATTGCTCCTGAGGATCAGGATAAAACCACCTTCACCTGTCCCTGGGGAACGTTTGCTTACAGAGTACTTCCATTTGGATTATGCAATGCACCAGCAACGTTCCAAAGAGCTGTGATTGGCATATTCTTTGAATTAGTCAATGATAGCATGGAAATCTTCATGGATGATTTCACTCCCTATGGCAGGGATTTCGATGAGGCATTAGAAAATTTAAAGAAGGTTTTAACTCGCTGTAAACAGGCTCAGCTTTCATTAAGCACTGAGAAGTGCCATATGATGATGAGTGAGGGGGTGGTATTGGGGCATTTTATCTCTTCCAATGGCATACAGGTAGACCCTGCAAAAATCAAAGCAATACAGAATATACCCACTCCTTCAACTCAGAAAGAGGTGAGAAGCTTTCTGGGACATGCTGGATATTATCGAAGATTCATAGAAAACTTCTCCAACCTGGCTTCTCCTCTGTTCTCTTTGTTAATGAAGGATGCACAGTTTGTGTGGAATGCAGCATGCCAGACAGCATTCGATGAACTTAAAGCAAGGCTGTCTACAGCTCCTATCTTGCGGGGACCTAATTGGACCCTGCCCTTCCATATCTCCTCGGATGCCTCTGACACTGCCATTGGGGAAGTATTAGGACAGCAGGAGGACCAAAAACCTTATGCCATTTACTTTGTTAGTAAAAATCTAGCCCCTGCTGAGCTTAACTACACTGTCACTGAAAAAGAATTCCTTGCTATTGTTTACTCCATCAATAAATTTAGACATTATATCACCGGATATCCTACATTTGTGCACACTGACCACTCTGCCATCAATTACTTAATGAATAAACCAGTTACTAATGCCAGAGTGACCAGATGGCTTTTGTTGTTACAAGAATTTGATATCACTATTATAGATAAACCTGGGAAGGAAAATGTTGTTGCTGACTTTTTATCCCGTCTTACTAACAGTGATGACAGTTTTCCTGTTGAGGATTCTTTCCCAGACGAGCATCTATTTGCACTTTCAGTTCATTCTCCATGGTATGCAGACGTTGCTAACTATTTGGTTGCAGGGAAGCTCCCGCCATATATGACAAAAAGAGAAAAAGAGAAATTATTCAGCGCAGTGCCAGGTTTTGTTGGTTAAATGGCCATCTTTTCTACACAGGGCCTGATCTTGAGATCAGGAGATGTGTAAGAGAAGATGAGATTTTTTCTATATTAAAATCCTGTCATGAGGGGCCTTGTGGAGGCCACTTTGCAGATAAGAGAACAGGGCACAAAGCACTACGGATGGGCTATTACTGGCCGACTCTGTTCAGGGATGCCAAGAAGTATGTCCAGTCCTGTGACAGTTGCCAAAGGATGGGCCAACCCAATCGAACAGATCAGATGCCCCTACAGTCCCAACTTGTAGTTGAACCATTTGAGAGATGGGCACTGAATTTTGTTGGCCCCATCAGTCCTCCCTCCAAACAGAAGGTCTATATTTTGGTTTGTACTGATTACATGACCAAGTGGGTGGAAGCTGTAGCTTTGGCTAAGGCTAATGATCAGGCAGTAATTGATTTTCTATACAGTGAGATCTTTACCCGTTTTGGGGTGCCAAAAGAAATAGTTACTGATGGAGGTCCGCAGTTCGTGTCACACCAATTTGAATCCTTGCTCAGGAAGTATCATGTGCAGCACAGGGTGTCTTCACCTTATCACCCCCAGGCTAATGGTCAGGTGGAAAACACCAATAAGGTTATTGAAAATATCCTTACTAAAACAGTAAATAGTCATCGAAAGGATTGGGCCGACAGGCTTCCAGAAGCACTGTGGGCATATCGCACGACTTGGCGTGACACTACAGGGTTCTCCCCATATGATCTGGTGTATGGAAAGAGTGTTGTCTTTCCAATTGAGTTCGAGATTAAAACCTTGAAGATAGCCACCGAAATGAACCTGGACGTAACAGAAGCGCAGAAGCGAAGACTGAATCAATTGAATGAACTGGACGAGAAGCTGTTAGCGGCAGTAGATAAGACTTCGTTGCTTCAGCAACAGAGATCTAATTGGCACGACTGGTTTATTAAAAAGAAGATCTTCAGTGAAGGAGACTGGGCATTACTTTATGACTCCAGATTCAAAAGAGATTTTAAAGGGAAACTGCGTACACGGTGGCTCGGTCCATACTTGGTTGACAGGGTTTTTGATAACGGCACTGTCCGTCTGGTGACCATTGACGAAAATCGTATACCATTACTTGCTAATGGCCATAGACTAAGACTATACCATAAGCCTATTTCGAAGGACGCATTCATTTCGCAGATTACTGCCGACCCAGAGTACCAGCTGTTACCAGGGCAGGAAATTCTCCCTGCCTCTGCCAACCTTTAAACTGTAAATCGCACTATTGAACCACTGTATATAAATAAGTTTTTTTTTCTACTATAGCGTATAAATCTTGAATTTTTTTTCTTTTTGCATTTGATCTCTTTGGTTGTTGTTTCCTTTTAAGAAATAAAACTGCAGGGAAGTACCAGGCGAACGATCAGAACGGGCCCGCTGAACGAAGAACGTTTTCCTTTGTTCCCTGTGTTACATTTCCCTTTTTCTCAGAATAAACACTCCCGGCGGCTGAACAAATGCTCCCGCAGCTGAACAAACTTTCCCACAGCCGCCACCTTTTTCCAAAGGCCCGAAAACTCTTTTTCCTGGCGGCTGAACAAACGCTCCCGCAGCTGAACAAACTTTCCCACAGCCGCCACCTTTTTCCAAAGGCCCGAAAACTCTTTTTCCCGGCGGCTGAACAAACGCTCCCGCAGCTGAACAAACTTTCCCACAGCCGCCACCTTTTTCCAAAGGCCCGAAAACTCCTTTTCCCGGCGGCTGAACAAACGCTCCCGCAGCTGAACAAACTTTCCCACAGCCGCCACCTTTTTCCAAAGGCCCGAAAACTCTTTTTCCCGGCGGCTGAACAAACACTCCCGCAGCTGAACAAACTTTCCCACAGCCGCCACCTTTTTCCAAAGGCCCGAAAACTCTTTTTCCCGGCGGCTGAACAAACGCTCCCGCAGCTGAACAAACTTTCCCACAGCCGCCACCTTTTTCCAAAGGCCTGAAAACTCTTTTTCCCAGCAGCTGAACAAACTTTCCCACAGCGGCCACCTTTTTCCAAAGGCCCGAAAACCCTTTTTCCCGACGGCTGAACAAACACTCCCGGCGGCTGAACAAACGCAATCTTTTCCCAAAGGCCCGAAAATTCTTTTTCCTGACGGATGAACATAATTTTTCCGGCGGCCGAACATACACTCCTGGTGGCCGACCCACATGTTCCCACGGCCGCAACATCCTTTCCCAGCCCTTGTGAATTTTGACAGCCGTGATTTTTCCCGACATCGTGATCTTCCTTGACGGCTGTAACATCTTTTCATGGGCCGCGATATCATGATGGGTAACCGCACTCCCGCTTTATTTGGAGGACCTTTTATCATTACAGACTGTTCTTCCATTCTTTGCAGTAGTAACTCCTGTGTTAATCAATGCAAATTGCTTCCGCTATTTCTTATGGCTCTGATTTATTCCGCTCGTGCCGGCCAATTTGGCATAATTCCGACCCCGGTGACGTGATGTTTTCTCCGTTTTCACTGGCGTTGGCATTATGGCATTAATTTCTATTATTATGATCAACTTAATGCCTGCGTATGCGCTCATCCTTCCAGCGTCAGCAACACACGGATCATCATTCCTCGCCGGTCATTCAACCCACAGTCGCACGAGGTATGGCTTTGATTTTTACATGATTAAGTGTTAATTTGGGTTTAATGATATCAGTATTGCCTTAATACGTATTACCATTATGACTTAATTACTCCATTCCCCTTGCGACGTAAAAGCTCATAACCGCCACCTTACCCAATTTGGAATAAAAATTTTGAACCTCCCTCTGCACTGCACTTTCCAAATTTGCCATCTCCCTAATCACATCTCCGCTCGGCGATCTGTGCATTCCCTGCTCTGCAACCTCCACTCTCGGACTCTAGAACTCTGTCGCCAGGAATATGGGGCTTCCAGCTCGTCATGAACCTTTAAACACGCAGGAACTCCGAAATAATCCTGAGGTTTTCGCCATCTTTCAAGCCGCTGGCTGGATTGAATTCTTCGAGCGACTAGACGGATTTAACAGAGAAGCAGCTTTGCAATTCGCTTTACACCTTAAGGATACTCACTCTGAGGTATGGGGGCTGCGGATAGAAGTTTCCGAGGCTATTATATCTGAAGTTACTGCTCTTCCAATGGTGGGAAAGGCATGGTTTGAATGACGAATCCTCACGATGGTTGCACGGGAGGAATTTCTACGAGAGGGGGAGCACGTTCAGTCATCAAAGAGAGGAATTGCACTGCAATCACTGCCGCGCCCATGGGATCAGGTTGCTGTCTTCCTTAAGAAATACATCACTTGCGAAGGTAGGTACCAAGTTGTTTATAATTCTGAACTACCTTTGCTTTCCCATCTTCGCCATGGCATTTTGTTAAATATTCCATACTATCTGTTCCATAACCTATGCCAGATGGCGATGTTTGTTCAAATGGATAAGCATCCCCATGTTTCCCTAACCCACCATGGTCTTATTAAATTAATCATTTCAAGAACCCTGGCCCAGCACAATATCACCTGGGATCAATTCACGGCCCGCACTCAGGAGCATGTTCATGTCCTGGGTCTCCCAGCAGAACAGGCACAACTTCAACATCATCAGGAGGATCGGTGTCCCTCCAATATAGTTGGGGGGGGGATGATATTATACCAGAACAAGCACAGCAGGGGACACAAGCAGAACCATTGAGGGAAAGTGTTGATAAAAATATTGAGAGACATGCAGACAACAGGGTAGCTCTGTCATCAGAAGGCGAAATTGGAGCAGCATTGAATGCTGTGACAAGTGAACCTGAAGATGACAGAGCTAAGGCAATTGAAGAACAGAGGGAACAGACGGAGCCGGTCACTGTTGAATCCTCACCTGAGTGGGAAGGAGGAACCCTAATTGAGGAGGAGGGATCTGAAGCGCAAGAAAACATTCCTTTGACCCCAGCAGTGAATCCTGATAAGTCAGCCCCTCAAACGAAAACGTCACGAAAAGGAAGAAAGAGACCAATTAAGGAGCCGAGCATAACTGCACCAGTAGGAGGCAAAAGACTCAAACCAAATACAATCTCAGAGGCAGCCAGAAAAAGATGGGAAACCCTGGAGTCAGAGGTTGAAATTCCAATCCTTGTACCAAGGCCAATGGATGCTCCAGAAAGGCCAGTTGAGGTAGAACCCAGCCTTGAAGGACTTCTGGAAGAAAACACAGTATTAAAAGAGGAAGTCCTAATACTTCGAAGGGAAGTGGAGACATGGAAAGAAACTTGTAGGAAACAAGGCGAAAAGAAAATGTATACATTGGTGGAGGCGGCAGACTACCTTAAGGGAGCAGAATCTATTAATCCTGACAAGGAGGAGGACCAGCTAATTTTCCCCAATTGTGGGGAAATTTTCAAAAAGAAGGGCCATGGGGTCATAATTCGCGCAATGCAACAGCCCACATCCACAAGGGAAGAAACTGTAGAAGAAGAAGATGCTGTAACACAAGAACCAACATCTTTGATCATCCTTGCTGAGGCTGCTACTAATCCCGGAGCAGAGAATGAAATCAGGAGTAATGATGGGAATGAGGATTACACTGCGAATCCAGAATGCCCCCATGATACAGAGATGATAGAAACTGAGCCATGAGGGCAGAACATTGAGGATCCTGAACAGGGGACTGCAATTTCAGAAATGCAGGTGGAAAGAGGAAAAGAATATGGAATGGAGGAAACTCTGGAACCTAAGGAAGAGTTTGATACTATAAACCCAGAATGTCCCCATGCTACAAAGCTTAGGGAAGAACTACACCCACAGGAGGATGAAGAGGTAATCCAGGATGTTGCCACACAAGAACCAACATCCTTGGGAATTCCTGAATTTCAAACGGAAGGGACAGACATCATACCCGATATACAGTATAGTGAGGATGAACAGACAATAGCCTCAGGTGACACTGAGGTCTTGGAGGAAGAGCTGTATGATGGGGAAGATGTCCAATCTCAAGAGCAGGGGAACGAAGATGTTGCTGTTACACAAGAACCAGCAACACAACCATTGAATCCAGGAATGCAGGAGGAAGACACTGCCACACAAGAACCAGTGTCCCCAAAAGCAATGGAGATGGATCCTGAGGGGAGTTTGAAAAGTGTTGCTATCACACAAGAACCAGCAACACAACAATTGAATCCAGGAATGCAGGAGGAAGACACTGTCACACAAGAACCAGTGTCCCCAAAAGCAATGGAAGTTGATGCTGAGGAGAGCTTGAAAGATGTTGCTGTCACACAAGAACCAGCAACACATGAATCAGATTTGGAAATACAAATGGATCAGGGAGAAGACACTGTTACACAAGAACCAGTGTCTCAACAAGCACCAATTGCAGTTGTGGAAGAAAATCCAGAAGATGTTGCTATCACACAAGAACTAGCAACTCTCATAGAAGAAGTGCAGGAAGACACCGTTTCACAAGAGAAAATACTCCTCCCTTCCAAAAATTTTATTGATTTGGATGCAGAACGGGAAGGACATTATAAAAAGGAGATTTCAGATCTTACAACAGAAGTTTTAGCCATGAGGATGGAAGTAATTAAATGGAGAAGTCAGGTGGAAGAAAACAAGAAAAAGACAATTGCGTTGGACGAGCATAAAAGAATTATTAGAGCGCTGGAAGAACAGGGGGCTGAAGAACATATGGGCCACAAAGTTCAGGTAGAGGAGCTGCAGCAGGAGATAAAGAAATTGAAGAAATTCTCATCCATGCAGAAGGATAAGGATCAAATGTATGACCTATCCCGAGAACTCATAGGCACTAGGAAGCCCTCTTCCTCTTATCCAGTGTTTCTTTTCGAGTAGTTTGTCTGGTTCAAATTAAAAGCTGTACAGGAGGGGAGGTTATTTGAAATTGCAACCTTAGAAAATTTTTTGGAGACCTTTCTTGGGAGCAACTTTGAAGAGAAGAACTTGCTATGTGAACTGTACCTGCACGAGATGGCATGCCCTATGGATCGGCACTCAAATCCTGTTCCATTTGCAGGGGATGTTCAGCTACGAGCATTTGCCTCTTTTGTGAACAATCATGTTCAGTGGGAAAGGTCTTTTCAGACCTTTTCCCACAATGAAGGCTATACTAATTTATGGATCCGTAGTGAACCCCAGAATCCTGGCATTCTCTTGGCTTGGTATAAAAATTTTCTTTCCATTCCTTCCCAGGAGCAACACATCATGAAACTGCAGGAGGAGGTAATCTCCACATGTACCAAATCTATTTCTAGGCAGCAGCAGGTTGCATTAGATGGCAGTCGGCATAGATGGCAGGCTGCCTCCTCTGCACTGAGAAGCAGGGACCCCTACTGCTTTAAAAATTTTAAACATGCACTCTCAAGAGTCAAGGGTTATGTAGGGTGTATGAAGGAATGTGGAGTCAACTCGCTGGGTTTAAAGTTCAAAATTCCTCTTATTTGGTGGCCAGCAGAACCATACAACAGGGATTTTTCCATGACTAGGGCAGAGGAGCAGAAATATTGGCAGTTTTGGGCTATTCACAGAGGTTTTCTGAAGGCAGATAAGGAACCTGAATTTCCCTACAATTTTTCTTCTCTCCACGAACAGAGCTCAATGCAGGATTCAGATTCTGAGTGAAGCAGGTGGTTGCATGAGGACATGCAACAAGGTCGTTGGGGGGAGATGTTGAGTCCAAATTTGGTCCCTTTTTAACCATCTTTAATCACCTTTCTTCCCTTGTTTTACACTGCTTAGCATACCAATCAGACTGACT
>LPNX010727153.1:48413-100776 GCA_001517045.1 Pseudotsuga menziesii
ACGAGTTTCTTGCTGTCAATAGCTATTGATTTCATTTCTGATTGATGCATAGAAGTATAAGGTTGAAATTGTAGAGTTAGAAGATTGGTGGGATCATACGAAGTTGAAGGATGAACATAGTTGTTAAGAACAGTATTCACTACAATGATTTGGTTTTTAGCATATATTGTGCACTTACCCTTTGAAACAGATCATGACCATATCATCCTTAAGTCCCTGAGCAAACTTGCAGGACACCTGAGCATTGTATCCATCTATCTTCCTGAAAAACTTGAGCCAACCTGCTTGTTGAAATAATTCTGCACAGTCTGGAAGCTTCTCAATCCAGGCCAGGTCAGTGGGCTCAGCCCTGTTGACCTTACCACTTTTCCCACTCTTTCCCATATTCTTCTTTCAGGAACTAGAAACAGTCTGGCTTTAGGTTTCAAAAATGTTTTAAAACTGGTTTGCTGTTCTTCAAACTCCTTCTCAATCTGTTATGTACTCCTGAATAGGCCTGCAATGTCAATGTTCCCTTGTCTTCAACCATACAACCAGGTTTGAATATAGGTATACTGTGAGTAGATCAGTTCATGAATAAAACAGTCATAAGAGCACAAAAACACTGCTCATTCTTCACAAATGCACCATCAAACATAATGTCAAATTGCTTTAGACTATGGACCACCCAATCTTTTCATTTTAGGGTTAAGGAAACCAGCAATATGATATGCATTCAGATATAGACTTATCCTTTAATAGAAACTGATTTAAATCATAGAAGACAGCACTTTGATTAACCAGTGTCCAGGGTGTTCAATATAATTGAAACTGTCAGTGAAAATAGCTGCTCTATTTCAGTCTTGCACTCTTATTTCTGTGTATCAACTAGCCTTAATATTCAAACCGTAAAACTTTTACTGCTTCAGAATTTGCAAGAATAACATCAACCACAAGCTTATTAAACCAAATGGAGACTGATAGCATGAGAAGAGAGAAAAACACCCCTGTCTGCAATATATTCACCTTTAACCTTTACCAAAAACTGCCATCAAAACCTGTATATAAAAACTAACATGTTCTCCAAGCAATTTAACATGATTCTCCAAGCAAGTGATTTTACCAATAATAACAATTATCAACAGCTTTTCAGACCAATTGAACAGACCACTGAACACCTTCTGTGTAAAATATGAGCATAACAAATCAGTCTAGAAGTCATCTCAATGCTATTTCCTGTAGATTCTGGTTCACATTGGCATTAGGTCTGAGAATAATCCATTCAATTAACTCATTATAACCAATATGCATCACCATCAGAGTTTTTTGGGATGTATTGGAGAGCAAATCATAGACAATCTTCGTTCAAATAGTCATTAAAATTTCACAGGCTAAATGCTTTAAGTTTTAAGGTTACTTTGCTGCTCTGTTCATGAAAATTTCTCATAAAAGCTTCAGACAGCTATTTCTATGGCCAAGGGTTCATTTTATGACCTATTCTATCATCTTCAGCAACCAATTTCTCCAAATCATTGCGCAGCGAGAAAAGCCCAAATTTTTTAGCTACAAGGGTTTTTATTCAAATACCTGTCAACTTTCCAACTGCCACGGCTTATACCTTCGTTTTGGGCTATCAACGGTTTCTCCTTATGCATACAGGTGTCTTCAAATGGTTTCCTTGACTGCAGGTAAGTGAATTACGAGGCCCTAATTTTTGCTGGCATCTATAACACTCTCTTTTCTTCTCAGCGACACAATCCTCCTTCTTAGCGGTTTAATCTGCTCCACCAGCACTCCTTTACTTTGACAATGTATGTGAAATGTAAATTCCGCCAGCTTAGATCGAGATTTATGGATTTTGTTCAACTGATTCCGCATTATGAGCCATGATGAACCTAATTTGCTTCGTGACTGATAACCACCTGAAATCGTGCTTAAACTGCAGCAAACACGTGCTAAACCACTTACCCAATGCGATTAGTCATTCACTAAGCGAAATCATGATAGAAATTTGTTTGAAATTTGAAAAAACAAAGGGCTGCAATATTCTTGTAGCGCGCCCTTTGTTAAATTTTTATCCAGCGCTACAAGAATACTGCCAATGCTAAAATTTCGCTGTTTTTCAATTTTCTGCTAATTTGTAGGAGGTTTAAAAAGTTGCTAGGCTAAGAATCAAGTTTAACTGATCTCTAAATACACATTAATGAATCAATTTTTGATAATATGACTTTCTTTAACCCCTTTTGAAAATGCAAAAGACCACAAATCAAATAAAACCTATAAAAATTATGCCCAAAAACTATCAAATCATCAAGAGAACTCCTGAAGGAGATCAAAACTAAAACTTAAAACAAAAGCTTAATAAGAAACAAACCAAAAATTTAAGAAGTCAAGCCAAAATTGGTCAGAAAAATTACTGACTTAACATCTGGCTCCAGCTGCGGGATGAAGTCCTCCCAGCGAGGCTTCAAGAACCTGTAAACCAGTGCCTTCTGTCCTTTATTTACCTAACTGCAAACTTCCATTGGGCTATGGAGTCTTTATTTAACCTCACTCACACCGGTATGTACAATGAAGAGTGAAAATGATCTCATAAACTGTAAAAATGTTTGAGGAATCGCCCATTAACAGGGCTGAGCAATTCCTCACCTTCCAAGGACTGCAAGATAAATGTATTATTTTCCAAAAATTTTGATATTAGAAAGGGACCAAACCAAATATTATCAAATTTTCCATGCTTACCTTTCTGTTCCTTTCTTGCATCCCATCTTAAAACAAACTCACCTTCTGAAAAAGTATGCTCTTTAACTCTTTTGTCAAACCTGTTTTTTACCTTAGCTCTGTACAGCTGAGCTTCTTTGTCCACCTTCTCTCTATGCTGCTGTAGCTCTATCATCTCAAAGATCCTCCTTTGCATGTCACCTGGTTCCTCTTGAGAGTTTTGGAGGAATTTCATCACTGGAATCCCCAACTGAAAAGGAAACACCGCTTCTGTTCCATAAACCAGCTGAAAAGGAGAAGTTCCAATGGCCTGCTTTACTATAATCCTGTCTGCCCACAATGCATATTTCAGCATTGAATCCCAAGACCTTTTGTTATGTTTCAGCAATTTCTTAATGCTTTGAATGACATTCTTGTTGGATGATTCGGCCTGGACATTTCCCTGAGGATAATAGGGAGTTGAGTGTTTCAAAATAATGCCATTTTTCTCACAAAAAGCCACCGTTGCCTTGGATTTAAATGCTTTGGCATTATCAGTTATTAATCTATGTGGGCAGCCAAATCTACTCAGGATATTGTCTTCAATGAACTCCATAATCACCTTATCTGTAGCATTCCTTGTAGGAATGGATTCTACCCATTTTGTGAAGAAATATTTGGCACTCAGAATCCAATGATGCTGCCCTGAAGATGCTGGATTTATCTCTCCAATAAAATCTAGACCCCATTGCTGAAAAGGGGCATTGACTGCAATAGGCTTCAATGGCAAGGATAATAATTTCTGTTTACCTGCAAATTTTTGACAGGGTATGCAAGTTCTTACCTGCTGGTAAACATCTGAGAAGAGGGAGGGCCAATAGTATCTAGCTCTCAAAATTTTGTAAGTTGTGGTTTTCCAATATTTATGCCCTCCACAAGCTCCTTCATGAGATTCTGAAATTACTTCCCCTATTTCAGCTTGATCCAAACACCTTAACAAGATACCTCCTGGGTCTTTCCAAAACAATTGATCTTCCAGCAAACAATATTTAGTAGCTTTCCTATCTAAGTGTTCTGGGCATTGCAAAAATAACAAGAAATAAACAATATCAGCATACCAATCTGAAGATGAATAAGAGTCCATGATCCTTTCTTTCTCCAGCATTGCTTGCTTTCCTTCAGGTACTGATTCTTCTGCCATAACATGTAATCCTAGTGCTTGACAATTTGAGTCAGCCAGCAGTTTGGCCAATCCTTGTCCTTTGACTAGCTTTGTAGGTCTGATTTCCACCTCATATTCCATAATCTTAGCAATCCACTTTCCCCTCTTTCCTTCACTGTCAGGCTGTGTCAGAATATCTTTCACTGCTGCATTTGGAACAAATGAAATCACCTTTGAATGAAGAATATAAATTCTGAAAAATTACATAGCTTTCACCAGAGCATAGGATTGTTTTTCCAGAATGCTGTACTTCAGTTTAGAATCCCTGAGAGTCTTACTGAAAAAGGCAATGGGATGCTCTAGTCCTTCCTTATTTTTTTGAAGTAAGACAGCTGCAATTGTATCTGCTGAAGCAAAAGAAAAAGTAAGGAACTCCTTGGTAAAATCAGGACTTACTAGAACAGGTACTTCAGTCAGAGCCACCTTGATTTTTTCGAAAGCTGCCTTTGCTTCAACAGTCCATCTAACTTCTTGGTCCTTCTTTAACATTGCTGTGATTTGTTTAATGGTCTCAGCAAAATTAGGAATAAACCACCGCAGAAAATTTATCTTGCCAATAAATGATTGCACATCCTTTTTGCTCCTGGGAAAACTAATATTTAATATTGCTTTGACTCTCTCAGGGTCAATTCTAATGCTATCAGTAGACACCAAGTGACACAACAATCTGCCCTCTTGCACAACAAAATGAGATTTCTTGGGGTTTAAAGACAGTCCAAATTTTCTACATTTCTGAAAAGTTTGCCTCAGATGTTTTAAGTGTTCATCATCAGACTGTGAGAACACAGTGATGTCATCTAAATAAATGACAACAAACTTATCTTTCTCACCTACAAATGCAATGTCCATTTCCCTCTGAAAGGTTGCTCCAGCATTCATTAGACCAAAGGGAATCTTATCGTACATGAAGGTTCCCCAGGGGGTGGTGAATGCTGTTTTTTCTTTGTCATCAGGGTGCATGGAAATCTGATTGTACCCTGAGAATCCATCCACCATGGAAATCCTCTGTGCCCCCACAACCTGCTGTAAGACCTGTTCAATATTTGGCAGAGGGTAGTTGTCTTTTAATGAAGATCTGTTGAGATTCCTGAAATCAACACACAGTCTAATCTCCCCATTCTTTTTCCTGACAGGTACAAGATTTGCAACCCAGGAAGAGTACCTGAGAGGCACTATTATCTTAGCATCCAGTAACTTTTTTATCTCTTTTTCAATCACAGGGAATAAGGCTGGATTTATCCTTCTCAATTTCTGTCGGAAAGGCTTGACATTGGGCTTCAAGGGAACCTTATGCTGAATAATTGCTGTGTCATAGGTTCTTAATTCTTCATAGGACCATGCAAATACATCCACATGTTCTTTCAAAAGCTTGATATATCTGCTCCTTTGCTCAGCTGTCAGAGATTTAGAAATTTTTACCATTCTTGGGTTTTCTGTAGTACCAATATTACAGTCCACTACATTGTCTTCTGAAGATTGAACCACTGGATTTGAAGGAGTGTCATCTTTGGTAAAAATTCTTTCTAAAGGAACTAATCCTTTAGGGATAAAGTTACTCTTCAACTCAATGATCTTATGGCCTCCTATCTCTTGTGCAGCAAACTCATTTTCAGCAGACTCACTTTCAGCAGACTCATTTTCAGCAGACTCATTTTCCTGTTCTTCTCCTTCATCTTGATCAATTTGAGCATTGGAAAACTCATCTATAAGCTCAAGAAATTTCTTAATTTCAATATCATCTTCGAAAACCCTCCAGTGTTTCACATTGTCAGGGACACATGGTCTGTACCTAACCTCTATAGGATACCTTAACTGAGTAGTTTTAGGAATTTCGAAGTATGAGGCAGCCAAAGCTAAAGAGTCTGTAGTCTCATTGTGATTTCTTGGAATATGAGTGATATTAAATGCTATGAAATAATTGTCAAGCATATCCCATACCTCATTCCTGTAGACCTTCAACAAATCCTGCTTTACTTGATAGTTGTTCTTCACCTGTCGAACAACCAACTCGGAGTCGCCATACGCAGTGATTTGCTGAATGCCTAAGTCTTTAGCAGCTTTCAGTCCTAGTATCAGAGCTTCATACTCAGCAGTGTTGTTACTGGTAACAAATTCCAACTTATACATGAGTTTCACTATTTCACCTCCAGGAGAAATGAGTAAGACCCCAGCTCCAGCACCCTCTTTGCATGAGGATCCATCAAAAAACAATTCCCACAGCTGATCTTCTTCTTCTCTACAATGTTTCACTGGTTTTTCTTTTTCAACTTGTAAAAGGCCAACAGAATTATCTTCATCACTGAAATTCAACATGCAAGTCCCTAGATCTTTGTCAACAGAGTACAATGGATGATTAGTGGGGTTTTTATCATCTGTGACAATGTAGGCAAACTGTAGTTCTCTGTAAAGTCTCCTATTTTCTCCACCAAAAACAGGAATGGTGGCATATGAGAGATCCATCTGTAAGGTTCCTCCAACCTTCTTTGCCCAGGATCTTGAAAGAAGCATACCAAACTTGGGTGTGATGTCTGCTACAACAACATCCATTATGACACTCTTCATGGGCAGCTGAGTAAGGTTAACAAACATGTCTTTAATTACCCCTAGACACTTGATAGCTCGGGAGTCAAAGGAATATAAGTCATGGTAAGGTTTGGTGATACTGAGACCAAGGGCTTCCATCACAGCTTTGGGCATTAAGTTATGGGATGCTCCAGAGTCTAATAGGCAATTGTGGATCATTTGATCATGGACAGTTAAGGTAACATAGAAAGGAGGAGAAGCACCAGCTTCATTCTCTGTTTTCTCAGCTAGGGCAGAACCAATAAATATTTTTGGGCTTTCTTCTTGCAAATTGACAATATCTGAAACAGGCTAACCACTGGCAGCAGGCTGACTACTAGCAGAATTTATAACTTTTAAGACTGTTTGTTTATAAGAGGGATTTTTTATTAATTCAGTCAATGGAACAGGAATTTTCAGCTTCCCTAATTCAGTTTCCAAATTGAAATTCTGAGCAGCTTTGTTTACCTCTTCAATTTCAGCATTCTTCTTGGACTTTTCTGCAAGCTGCTTCTTTTCTGTGACTGGATCAGCAACTTGTTTATCAGGAACAGCTGCAACAGGAACAACAGCTTTCTTCTTGGGAGCTTGGACTACTTGTTTCGGACCAGATCTGAGATTAATGGTCTTCTTAATTCCATTCTGATTAGCAGCAGCATTTACAGCAATTTTTTCAAACTCCAAATCATCTTCCACTTCGTACAAATCAGCATCATAAAATTCAGAATTCAGAAATTCTTCTTCTGTTACAAAACCTCCAGATAAACCATCTCCAAAGTGGTTTATATCCTGATCTGTTTCAGTCTCTTCGAAAAGCAATTGTTCATCAACCTCCTCTTCATCAGCTACATTATTCTGGAAAGGTGGAGGTACTCTCTGCTCCTCATTCTCTCTCCTTTCTTGCTAGATGTCATTATTCCTTCGCTCCCTTGGCATGAATCTAGGAGCAAACTGCCTTCTAAACTGATTTTGGTTATTTGGATTCCTCTGAGCTTCTTGAGCAGGTTTAGTTGAATTCTTTTCAAGCTCTAGTTTGTTTAACTTGGCAGTAAGAATTTTCGCAAGCTTAGCCATTTCATCAATTTTGGCTTCAGCAGACTGAGGAGCAGCACTTGTTGAAACAACTTATTTCTTTCCCTTTCTTTCATACTGCTGCTGAGGTGTTTCTTTTTTAATCCTGTTAGAAGCCAGCAAATTAGACTCTACCTCCAATGCGGCATCTTGCATGTTCAGCAGAGTGGTGGGTCTTCTTTCTCTGAGTAATAATGAAAATTCATGGTCAAATGCATTTGCATAAGTCAGCTTGGCTGATGTCTCAGTAGGTTTGATCTCTGCTGGAATCCTACTATACATCTTGTTAAATCTTTTGGAGAAATCAGCAACAGTCTCATCTTTCTTTCTTCTGAGAGCACCAAACTCAGTGATATAATAAGTATGGTCCTTGGTGTCTCCCCACTGCCTCAGAAATAGGTCTCGAAGTTCTTCAATTATGGTGATAGAGTTGGCAGGCAACTCTCTAAACCACTTTCTCACATCTCCATCCAGACTTTGAACAAATACCCTCATCCATATATATTTAATTTCAATGTTCTGATTGTCTGCATAACTCAGGAAAGCCTCCCAATGTTCTTCTGCAGTTACTTCACCTTGTCCATTGAATCTAGGCATATATTTCTGATAATCTCCTCCAGGCAAAGCATGTAAAGGCTGGGGTAATACTAATGGGGCATACCTAGCTGCCACCATTCTATCCATCATATCCATAGGAGGATTCTGGGCTGCCATTGTGGACTGAGGTTTGGACTGTGGTTTTGAGGAAGAGGAAACTTGACTGGAACTTGCTTGAAAAGGGTTCTTCCTTATTTTCAGCTGAAAAAGAGGGATTTTTCCAGGAGAAGTGGTCTTGGGTTTCAAAAAGGTTTCAGGGTTGGTAAAAACTTGAAAGATATTTTCAGGAATGATAGGTTTTATCCAAGGTGAGTATTCAGTTAGGTCTAATGAATCACCCAACTGTTCAGGGTCACAAAAGGCTGGTAAAGATTGGGACCTTCTAAGCTTTCTTGCGGTTTTTAAAATCTGTTCTGGGTCTGAAACCCCTGAATGAAACGGTGAATTAGGTCTACTCCGGGTTCCCACTCCTCTAGAAGCCAGTGTGTCCAAATTTGGTGAAAATAGCCTTCAAAAGATGCTGGTTTAAGTCCACCTCTTAAACCAGGAAAATGATAAGTATCCCAGGGAAGATATGCTTCAGCTTCGTCCCCGGTAACGGCGCCAAAGATGTTTGTGCCAGAAATTGTTCCTAAGGCTAGGGGAACAAGCCAACACAATATCAAGAGTAAAACTCAATAAATAAAACAAATTTTAGGGTTTTTGGTATGATTTAAATGGTTGTAAGCTTCAAGAACATGCAGGGAATACATTCAGAGTAAAAGCAACAACTAAATCATAGACATAAACTGATAAAGATGCCTGACATATCACATAAGATCCAATCAAAAATACTATGCTGAAGTTCATACATTAAAGGATAAGCATTACCAGAAAAAGACATCAACTAGCAATGAAATTACCATTTAAGAAGCAAAACATGCTCAATAACAAAGCCAACATAGACAAACTGAAGGGGAAAGAGTCATATATCACATTATTTCATCAGAAAATGTATATAAGAGTTACAGTACCTATCTCTGAACAAGTCTGAAAGTATAAGAAGCTTGCAGACCTCCTGATGCTCCCAAAATCCAGAACCCTCACAATGTCTTGTTAACTCATCTAAATAGGAAAGTTCTCCCAAAATCAGTTAGGTTTCACCTCCTAACTACCTCCATCGAGTCACTAAGTAGGTAAAGTAAAAAGTGACTTTTACAAAATTACAAATATTGCTAAAAATAGCAAATGCTTAACAAAAAACTGTTTGTCAAACTGATTCATTAATTAAAGCATAACAAAATCAAATCTCCTTTGCTGCTTCAGCAAGTAGGTCTAAACCATCTAGGTTTCGAGACCTCTTTTTTGCTCTTTTGTGCTTTCTCTCCATATCAGTTATCCTTTTCTGCAAGTCTTCATTTTCCTGTTGTAAATGATCAACAGTCTTCTCCAGCTTTGCACAGTACCTGTCAGCAACTCTTTTCCTGCTAAGGACTTCCTTGGAAACTTCTGACAGCTCCAAAAAATGCTTATGGATATCCTGCAACTCCTCTATAAGCCCTTTATTAACTTTGAATAATCCATCATTAGTTTCTTGCAGGTGTTTCATGTGTTCCCTGTATTTCTGAATACTTTCCTGTACATCCTCTTCATCAAAATTTGGGATCTCTGATATATTTTCATCCTGCATTAAAAGATCTGAGAAATCAACATGAACAATTGACTCTTCTAAAATTCTTGCTTGCTTGAGTATAGCTTGATCCTCTTCATCCCATTCATGATCTTCAAGAGGACAGATTCTAGCTTCTTCATCTTGTTGCTGTTTTGAAAGTTTATTCCTTATCTCCAGCACTATTTCAGATAAATTAGTCTTGGACTATTCAATCTCTCTTACTAACTGTGATATTTTTGTCTTTGTAGGTTGGGAAGAAGAAGAAGGCTTGGAAATTGACTTCCCCTTGCTTTTGCTGCCCTGTTTAACAGTTTCTGCTTCTTCATCAGAGGAAGAATCAATCACAACAGCTTCTTGTCTAAGATTTAGCTTGGGATTAAGAAGTTTTTTCATATTCCACCTGAGTTTATTAGTTGGCCTATTTTTAGGCCTTCTGTATGAAACTATAGTCCTTTTCTTCTTCTTTGGTTTAGCTGTTTTGCATTCTGAACTAAGGGACTCTCCACAGGATTCAACCCTTAACCCTACTTCATCAACTGGCTGCTCATCCTCTAATAAGTATCCTTCATCCTCAAATAGAATGGTGAGGGGGCTTCTTTGTTTAGTTTGCATTTCATCTTCAAGTACAGCATCCTTCTCTTCATCAACAATCTTGGTTTCTTGAATATTTGCTACTGGTGGAAATTGCAAACTAGACTACACTTTTTCTTCAAGCTCAACAGCCCTTTCTTTATCAATAGTCTTAGCCTCTCCAGAATGTGCTGCTGTTGGTAATTACAGACTAGGCTGAACTTTTTCTTTTGCAAACAATGAGTACCTGCTTTTAGGGCAATCTGAATATTTTTTGAACTGACTGGAAACCTTTTCTTGTTCTGCTACCTGCTTAGCTACCTTCTTAGTCTTAACCTTATCTTTATCTGCAGGTTTGGCTGTGTGACCTAAATTTTTGATCATCACTTTTCCCTTGTCAGTCTGTCTCTTTGGTTGCTGGTCTTCTTGCTGGGGATGAACATCTGACCAGAACAGAAAGAAGTCCCATGTCCTACCTTCATGTTGCAACACTGTGGTGATGATCAGTTTGATCAGACCATGATGGAAAAGTGACTGGGAAGTGTAATCATCATGTGTCTTTATCTTGCTGGACATCTTTTGCAGGCTCTTTAAAAAGAAGAAGGGTAGGTCCATTTTAGAAACTCCTACTATGTGTTGCAGGAACCTGAAATGATATTTAAATACAAATGAATATCTGCCCTCACAGGTCACATAAATTTGAAGTATCCTTATGGGCTCAATCCACTCTTTCCTGAAGTTTTGAATGAGAATACCCTTGTTCCAGTCAGGAGACACATTAGGCAACAGGTACCTTTGTGGTTCAAACTCAAAAGGCATCTTTTTGAATCAATGCTCTCCTTCATTACTAATCTCAGTAGCTTCTACAATTAATTCCATAGTCAGCTTGAATTTCAAAGCATCCATCATGACCATATCATCCTTAAGTCCCTGAGCAAACTTGCAGGACACCTGAGCATTGTATCCATCTATCTTCCTGAAAAAATTGAGCCAACCTGCTTGTTGAAATAATTCTGCATAGTCTGGAAGCTTCTCAATCCAGGTCAGGTCAGTGTGCTCAGCCCTTTTGACCTTACCACTTTTCCCACTCTTTCCCATATTCTTCTTTCAGGAACTAGAAACAGTCTGGCTTTAGGTTTCAAAAATGTTTTAAAACTGGTTTGCTGTTCTTCGAACTCCTTCTCAATCTGTTATGTACTCCTGAACATGCCTGCAATGTCAATGTTCCCTTGTCTTCAACCATACAACCAGGTTTGAATATAGGTATACTGTGAGTAGATCAGTTCATGAATAAAATAGTCATAAGAGCACAAAAACACTGCTCATTCTTCACAAATGCACCATCAAACATAATGTCAAATTTCTTTAGACTATGGACCACCCAAGCTTTTCATTTTAGGGTTAAGGAAACCAGCAATATGATATGCATTCAGATATAGACTTCTCCTTTAATAGAAATTGATTTAAATCATAGAAGACGGCACTTTGATTAACCAGTGTCCAGGGTGTTCAATATAATTGAAACTGTCAGTGAAAATAGCTGCTCTATTTCAATCTTGCACTCTTATTTCTGTGTATCAACCAGCCTTAATCTTCAAACCGTAAAACTTTTACTGCTTCAGACTTTTCAAGAATAACATCAACTACAAGCTTATTAAACCAAATGGAGACTGATAGCATGAGAAGAGAGAAAAACACCCATGTCTGCAATATATTCACCTTTAACCTTTACCAAAAACTGCCATCAAAACCTGTATATAAAAACTAACATGTTCTCCAAGCAATTGAACATGATTCTCCAAGAAAGTGATTTTACAAAACATAACAATTATCAACAGCTTTTCAGACCAATTGAACAGACCACTGAACACCTTCTGTGTAAAATATGAGCATAACAAATCAGTCTAGAAGTCCTCTCAATGCTATTTCCTGTAGATTCTGGTTCACATTGGCATTAGGTCTGAGAATAATCCATTCAATTAACTCATTATAACCAATATGCATCACCATCAGAGTTTTTTGGGATGTATTGGAGAGCAAATCATAGACAATCTTCGTTCAAACAGTCATTAAACTTTCACAGGCTGAATGCTTTAAGTTTTAAGGTTACTTTGCTGCTCTGTTCATGAAAATTTCTCATAAAATCTTCAGACAGCTATTTCTATGGCCAAGGGTTCATTTTATGACCTATTCTATCATCTTCAGCAACCAATTTCTCCAAATAATCGCGCAGCGATAAAAGCCCAAATTTTTCAGCTACAAGGGTTTATATTCAAATACCTGTCAACTTTCCAACTGCCATGACTTATACCTTCGTTTTGGGCTATCAACGGTTTCTCCTTATGCATACAGGTGTCTTCAAATGGTTTCCTTGACTGCATGTAAGTGAATTACGAGGCCCTAATTTTCACTGGCGTCTATAACACTGTCTTTTCTTGTCAGCGACACAATCCTCCTTCTTAGCGGTTTAATCTGCTCCACCAGCACTCCTTTACTTTGACAATGTATGTGAAATGTAAATTCCGCCAGCTTAGATCGAGATTTACGGATTTTGTTCAACTGATTCCGCATTATGAGCCATGATGAACCTGATTTGCTTCGTGACTGATAACCACCTGAAATTGTGCTTAAACTGCAGCAAACACGTGCTAAACCACTTACCCAATGCGATTAGTCATTCACTAAGCGAAATCATGATAGAAATTTGTTTGAAATTTGAAAAAACAAAGGGCCGCGATATTCTTGTAGCGCACCCTTTGTTAAATTTTTATCCAGCGCTACAAGAATACTGCCAATGCTAAAATTTCGCTGTTTTTCAATTTTCTGCTAATTTGTAGGAGGTTTAAAAAGTTGCTAGGATAAGAATCAAGTTTAACTGACCTCTAAATACACATTAATGAATCAATTTTTGATAATATGACTTTCTTTAACCCCTTTTGAAAATGAAAAAGACCACAAATCAAATAAAACCTATAAAAAGTATGCCCAAAAACTATCAAATCATCAAGAGAACTCCTGAAGGAGATCAAAACTAAAACTTAAAACAAAAGCTTAATAAGAAACAAACCAAAAATTTAAGAAGTCAAGACAAAATTGGTCAGAAAAATTACTGACTTAACACAGTGTTAAGTGACTTCTGTATATTTAGTTCAGCGAGTTGAGTGTAAGTGATGTCAAGCATGTTAAACTTTCGGAGGTTAAGCGAAGTTGTTTAACACCCTAATGAAGATTAATTGAGCTATTATAGCCAAGGAGGAAGCCTCTGGACCTTGAGAGTTGATGAGCATATCGAGTCTTACTATAGGGAGTATCACGACGTAGAAAGACGACACCGTACTATCGGGGGGAGCTGCAGGGTGCGATGTCGCAGGTTAAGTGTTGAGCAGAAGAGAAAGCTTGCGCGTTGTCCTAGAAGCTACGATGTGATAAGAGTCAGTCCCATAGCAGAGTCCGCTAAGAACAGAGAAATATCCCTTGCTGAGAGATTGAGCTGGTTAATTAGAGTCAAGAGGACCTAGGATGCTATAGAACCTGGTTGAGGAAACCTGATTCTTCATCCACCCCATCTAGGATCACTTCGGGTGAGACTTCAGGCCGTTTTGCGGTTTGTTGCCGAAAGGGCCAGTGAGCTAGGGGTTTTGTTGATACAATAAAGTAAACCCAGGTCTACCCAGAGAAGACCAACACCAAGTCTCTTTTTTGTCACAGTGTCGACTCTCTTTAGATCACCAATGTTCCAATGGCTTCTACTTTTATCCACTCTGCGCTCCTAATCTCAGAGCATCAATGTTCTTTATAACTAACACATCGACGATCGGGAGCTGTAGTAAATAAGGCATCGGAACCTTTATCTTAATGTTGCCGCAACTTTGGAGGTGAAACGAACTAAATTTAACCCTGTCGAAAGTTGATTGACGATGTGTGAATCAAAGCTTTAGTCTCCTGTGCATCCGACACTACGGAGGAGTTTAGTCTTAAATTCGTCGATCTATAGCTCTCAGCTTTCTTGGTCGCCGGTGATTTCTCCTTGTTGCGGTATCTGAATGCTTTTCTGTCAACTGATCGGAAGCCTTGTATGTTTGTCTTCCACAGTTTCGCCTCCTTAGTAGACTATTTCCCCGACGGCTAGTGTCTTCATGTTTCAATGCCAAATTTTTCATCTACTCGCAGACCCCGTAGTTGATCTTTCTTCCGCAGTTGTGGCTCCTCATATGACTAATTTTTCGACGATTAGTCTTTAGAGCGTCCAATTGCCAATGAGTCTATATTTTTTGGAACTCGCAGTAAGTTTCTCTTTCACCGTTGCAGCTCCGTAATGAACTATTTAGCTGACAATTTAGTCTTTTCAATTTCCAGCTTCTATTACTTGACTTTGGTGGCATTTAACTTTTTTCATATCACCTACATTTCAACACCTTTCAGCTATACCTCGCCACTGCTTAATCCTTAGTTCTTCTGATCTGATTTCATCACTGTTGGAGGTCATTGGAAGTCTAAATCAGAACGCTTAGTCACTATATTCTTTGTCGTTGCGGTGCCTTTGAGAAATAACTCGCCGATTTGTTAAATTTTTTGAATCCCGAACTTATTTAGTCTGTGATTGGAACTCTTAGTCTGTATTTCCTCTGCCATGGCAGCACCATAGTGAACAAAGACTTGGAAATGTCAAGCATCAGAACTCCAAATATTCTCACCATTGGAACTTTTAACAGCTATATTCTCCGCAGTGGGAGAACCTTTAGCCACTATCCTCTCTGCAGTGATGGAAAAATAGAGGACTACACCTCCGATCACTGTCTAAAAATGTTCCGATGGAAGTAAAATGTTTAGCAATATGCCTAACTGTCGAAGGGGTCTTCCACTTGCCATTGATCTTCCATCTTTCAGTGGCTAATGAGATGTTCTGATCCTCACCCAAGCCACCGAAACCACAACTTTGTGAAATTTGCATCAAAAAAATAGAGGTCTTCAAAACTGTTAGTGATCTTCATATCCTTCATTGCATCATTTAAATTCTTCATACTATCAAAAATAAATTTATTTTATTTGGGAGATATGGGAGATAACAAGACTTATCATATTGGACCTTAACGCGACATTTATTCACCTCTAGAGCCACTAAAGCATCTCGACACTGCTCATCAACCTGTTCTAAGTGGACCAAACATTCCTCCAATGCAGAAGTGTCTGGTAAAATATCTATAGTTAGTTTCAACGAAGGAATTTCGCATTCAATCGGAAAGACAAACTCCACCCCATGTACGAGCCGATATGGAGAAAAACTGGTGGCAGTCTTAATCGCGGTCTTATATGCCCACAAAGTAGGATATAACATGATATGCCAATTTGTTTTGCTTTGTGCGATGGTTCATTGGAGAATGAACTTAAGTGATTTGTTCACTACTTCAACCTGTCCATTCACCTGAGGGTAATAATAAGAAGAGTGCTCCTGATTATACCCTAGCTTCGAGGCCAAATCTTCCATCATTCGATTCTGAAAGTGCCTACCATGGTCAGTGACAAGCTCCTTCGGAATCTCGAACTGAGTAATAATATGGTTGAATACGAAATGTGTAGCTGTCTCACCATCGGATTTAATTGTGGGCATAGCCTCAGCCCATTTCGTGAAATAATCAACAGCCACTATAATATGATGATGGCCCCCAGCTGAAGCTGGGTTGCAATCCATGAATTCAAGCCCGCACTTGGTGAAGGGATGGTGATAATTGGATGTAATGGGGCAGGATGTGAGTGCATATTGCATGCAAACACCTGGAAAGGGTGACACTTATTGACTGCATTAACACAATATTTAAATATCGACGGCCAAAAATATTCCACTCTCAATATTTTTTGGGTTGTAGAAAGCCCAGATAAATGACCACCACACGCCCCTCCATGGAAATCATTCAGCACAACCTCAGCCTCCTCATGGGTTAACCAATGACATAAAATGGAATCTATACCATGGCGGTACAAAGTGTTATCCACTATAAGGTAGTTCTTAGATACGTGACATGATTGTCGTTGCTCATCTCGTGAGAGGTGAGTAGGGACCTTTAATGTTTGTAAATATATGATAATATCTCCATACCATTTATCCAAAGTTGAGATAATAAATATATGGTCATCGACAAACGTATCTTCATAAACTTCCTCCTCCTCCTCACTTGGGAAATCAGAAATGAGCTCCACAAAAATTTACGATTTCTTCGATTTCGCCGAAACAAATTCGAGATCGAATTCTTGCAAAATAACAATCCATTTATTATACTTTCCCCTGATCATCCTTCTAGTGAGGACGAACTAAAATGGATTGAAATGACCTACCACCAAGGTCTGGTGAAGGAGAATGTAGTGCCTCAATCTCTAAACCGCATAAACGGTAGCTAAGGTAAGTTTCCCCACATGGGAATAACAAATTTCTGCATCTATAATATTCCGGCTCAAATAGTATATGACATGCTCATGGAGCTCCTCATTCTCCTGAACCAAAACCATACCAATCGTCTCCATGGATGCGACCACATAAATAAAAAAGTCATGGCTATAGTCGGGTGGACTAAGCACGGGGGCCGATGCTAAGGCTCACGTAAGAGCATCTAAGGACTCCTGGGCTCGCTCATCCTAGAAAAAGGTCGTGTCCATCTTCAACAGATGCATAAATCCTCTAGTCAAATTGGAAAAGTTAACCATGAATATCCGTAAGAAGTTTGTCATGCCCTTCAAACATTGAAGATTTCTAATATTTCTCAGGGGAGACAATTGAAGTATTGCCTCAACCTTTAAGGCATCGAATCTTATACCCTCCTTGGAAACAATGAATCCTAACAAGCGACCTGACTTCACACAAAAGATGCACTTATGAGGATTTAACCTAACCTGGTAGTGACAACATATTTTGAATACTAACCTCAAATGGCAGGAATGACGCACTCTCAGCCGAGAATGAGCAACTAGGTCATCCAAAAATACTTCAATAATCAATTTGAGATCATGAAAAATCAAGGTCATAGCCCGCTGAAATGTGGCTCTGACATTTTTAAGACCGAAAGGCATCTTCCGATATGAAAATGCACCCCAAGGATAGATAAATACAGTTTTGTGTTGATTCGTGGGTTTAATTTGAATCTGATTATATCCAGAAAAATCATCCATGAAGGAAAATACCTCGCTTCCCGCTCACTCATCCAAAATATGGTCAATAAATGATGTGGGAAAATTATCCTTACGACATGCATGATTTAAATCGCGGAAATCAATACATATATGGATCATTCCCTGTTTCTTATCAACTGAAATGGGGTTTAAAACCCACTCCATCAAGGGAATGGGATAGATAAAGCAGACTTTCAACAGCTTTTCTATCTCATCCTTGATCATAGGTGCTTTTGCTAGTGTTCATCGCAGGCAAACATTGTCGAATAGGTTTGGCATTAGGATAAGTCTTAATTTCATGTTCAACAATGCGAGGGTCAATACCTGGCATTTAATCATATGACCAATCAAATATATCACAAAATTCTTTGAACAACTCGGTATACTCCAGAATCTTAGCATGGGAACATTCTGCCCCAATATAGACATTCTCAATCTTGCCAGGATCATGAGAGATATTGATAGGAATCGTAGGTGATATATTCTCCATGTTCCCATCAGCCATCTGACTAGGAGAGCTTAATGGAACCATGGGACTACCAATATTCTCACTAAAAATCTCCCTAAATTCCTCATGCTCTATGCGGTCAAGCTCAAGAAGAAAATAAGATCTATGTTGTAACTCTTCCCAAGGTGGATCAAATCCAGACATAGCCTCAATAATAGCTTCATCTGACGGAAAAACACTATCAAGGCAGTCATGTGCATGAGAGGACTCAACTTCCCATGCAGGTAGTAGATACAGGTCCTCCTCCTCTATTCGTGAAGAGGAAGGACTAGGCTCTACAACACAATCAAGATTTACTTGATATGCAATCATGGCTGCAGGAAACGACACGTCTGTATCTATAGGTCCGTTCGAAAGACTCGGTATAGGAAGAATCCAAGGATCTTCCATATGGGAAGTGTGAAAAGAAACCGAATTAAATGAATATGAAGCCCCATCGAAACTAGATCCAATGATAAGGATGGGTGCGGGACAACTAAATGTCCCCATAAGGGATGGATACATATATACACCCACACTCCCAGTTGTTGGCAGTGAGTGATCAATAATTAGGATCAAAGCTCCAATTGATGCATTAACACTCGGATTCTTGAATGATGTTTGATCAATCGTAACAAAATTCCCATTAAATGGAAAGAATACAAATCGAAATAGAGAAGAGGCTACGGCTTGCATACTATACATCCAATTCCAACCCAGTAAAATATTGTAGTCAAGGGGTGCATCAACCACCTCGACCTCGATTGCGATGGTCTTCCCTCCCAAACGGACCTTAATAGAAGGAAGAATTTTGTGCGGCCAAAATAATCTACCATCAAAGGCAGTCAACATGGTAGCAGATTTAGACAACTTAGGAGAACCCAAACCTTTCCAACATGACAAAGACATCACAGAAGCAATAGTGCCTTCGTCAATCACAGTGCATTTGACGATCATGTTAAGACATTCCACATGAATAAAGAGAGACACATAGTAAGGAAATCAAGGTTGTAGTCGCATGGTTTCAAATTTGATGACGGAAGAAGAGTTATCATCATTCACTCCAAGAGTAGAAAGAAAATCTTTCTGTTGCGGTGGACAACTCTGAAGAACTTCAAGCGCAGACATCGCACAAGGAGTGTGGCCCAAATCCTTGACAACAGACTAATTTTGGGTGGCTCAGGAATTGGGATTTTGCCCTGAATGCTTTAAGACTCCCATAGGAATGTGAGGTACACTCTCAGGTTTATCCATATGATTTTCAATACGCAAAGGACTCTCGGTAGGAGGAGGTTCCTTCCCAAGGTTTGGTTGCGACGAACCATAGTCTTTCGCAGGAGTCACAACCTTAGTAGCACACACCATGTTGATGCACCCATGACCACTACTAGATTCCAATGGATCTTGATCTCCACCTGATGCAGAATGAGGATCATGGGTCCTTGAGTTCATCTTTTGATTATGGGGTAAAGGATTGGTCAACACAACTGGGCCCTGTTCTATGCACCTCAAGGCGTCTTCCATATGAGGGCATAAGTGAGTGAGGTGGTCATCCTTACACAAATTGCAAGCAAACTTAACCTTACATTTAGACTGCTTGTCCCCACTAGCATTATGTTCATTCTTGTCATTAAAATTTGCATTTTTGTTCTTTTTCCCACCCTTACAATTGTTTTTACCCTTTTTCCTATTCCTTCCAGGATGCTGGTTTCCCTTCTGGTCAGACGATTGTACTAAAAGTACACTCGTCATTTGGGTGGGTTGAGATGAATCCATAGCTTGTCCCGATGTGGATTGGTTAATAGACAATTGACTCACTTGTTTCGTAATTGAGTCCGCAGGTTTGGCACTTGTACATCCCACAATGCCATCGGCATGTGGTCCAGGTTTGATCTTGACTCTAATAACCTCAATAGGCCTAAATGCCAAGCCAACCACCCCAACTTTGGAGGTATTGAGTGAAAAAACCAGAAATTATCAGTCGCTTATTCAACAACCAATAATAACCAAGGGAAAAACACCCTGGGCTGATCGAATTGACAAATAAAGTCTAAGAGACCGAGTCTTTTACAGACACTATCATGATAGACCATTTATTACAATTCCCCCATGGGGTATGAACATGTGATATAGTACAACAAAGCTTCCCAGAAGCAATATTGAAGTTTCTCTGAAGTACAAACAAGTTATCCTTGTGTAGTTCATCAGGCTCACTTGATAAAAAAAACCACTAAGTACAACTTAGGTGGTAACAAGAGGAAATATCAGGAATCTCATCCTCATGATCTCCCATCGTGTGTGAATAAATGTGATAAGTAGTCCTCCCAAACAGTCTATTTCTCTCTCCCAAAGGAAGAGGATATGTGGAAGGCAAAAGTCTTGCTAAATGGAGAGAACAGCGAAGTGTCACACTCGAATCCACAATGACTCAAAAAATGAAGAAGAATCTATCTAAATACGCAAACCCCAGGCAAACTAGCATGCACAAAGCATACACATATATAATGTAAATCCAAATCACAAGAAAGAAAGGGTAGGATATGTGAGTTCCCGAATGAAGCAAGTATGTCTTGCCTAAGTTCATGGAGGCTAGAAGTGTATTATAGAGTTAGAATGCCTCTAACTTAGTGTTTTTTCCCTTTGAAATCCATCTAGGGAAGGCAGAAGGAAAAAATAGGAGAAGAGAAATTGAAACAAGGAATAATGTGGGATTTTCCCACCCCGGGATCTACCTGTAGGAGGCGGAGGGCAGAAATAGAAAAGTGCAAAAAAATTCTAAGTTAAAGTTAGATTTCCAATTTTTGAAGTCTGAGGTCGAAAAGAGGAAGTCGTCAGTGTAGAAAAGGCTAAGGTCGAAAGCTAAGTTTTTTGATTCCCAAGTTTTGCACTAGAGAGAAGAAAGGTGAAATATGGAAGGAGGAACCATGGATAAGGGTTTTCCAATGTTTCTTAGTCTTTTGATTCCCGAGTTCCGCAATGGAGGGAGGAAAGGTAGAATGCGGAAGGCAGGAACAAAGATAAAGGTTTCCATCATTTGATAGTTTTCTGACTTCTGAGTTCCGAAGGCAGAAGGTGGAAGAGTGGAAGGAGGAAGGCGGAATATAGATGAGTAATTCCATTGAAATGTTATGTTTTCAGCTTCCAAAAGCAGAAGGGTGAAAGGAAGAAGGAGGAATATGTCCAAGTAATTTCGTCAAAAGGTTATGTTTTAGACTTCCAAGTTCTGAAGGAAAAAGGAGGAAAGGAGAAAGGAGGAAGGCAGAAGTTCATTGAATGATTTCATCGAAAACAAATTTTCCGACTTCCAAGTTCTGAAGGTAGAAGGTGAAAGGAGGAAGGATGCTAGACGATTCCGTCGAAAAGTTGTCTTTTTGAATTTTGAGTTCCAGAGGCAGAAGGAGAAAGGAGGAAGAGAGGAAGGAGCAATGTGAGTTGGATATCTACGTCACACCTTGTGCTCATGGATCCCAAATTCTGTAGAGGAAAGGAAGAAAGGGGATTGCAGAGGGTGAAGTGCAGAAATGACAGATTCAGAGTGGAAAAGGTGTTCTCAGTCACAAAAGGGATCAATGAATCGAAGAACGACTGTTACGGTGGTTTTTAAGCCCAAGAATGAATGTGGAAGAGTGTCTTAACGTCCATTCCTTATGTTTTGAAAGGATAACAAGGGTTCTTGGAGTAAAATTGTTTAATTATCTGCATTATGGGCTATGGGGACATTAGAGTCCTGGTATCTGCCATTTCAAGTCAATACTTCCAATTTTTTGGTCATGTCACCCCATGTTCAATGGAAATTCATATTGAGAGTTACCCTCTACAATCAAAACTACCTTTGTTTCAGTTACCTTTGAGTTAGTTATGTCCTTACTTCATAGTCAAATTCCAAAACTTTGTTCTGAGTTTTGGGTCATTGATGAGGGGCTCATCATGTCCCTCCTTTGACAAGACTATTCCTGTCAAATTAAACACATATTCTAGGAATTAGTCTTAGAAACATGTTAGTACTTTGATATCTATATACATCAATGATGAATTTCCTTGCTTTCGAAATATTTAGTCGAGTGTTCGATGTCAATCCATCTATTCACATTTGAAGGAATGTACTGGGGTACCTTGGGGATCATCGACATTAATGGTGATATCCTTCACTCTTATTAATGGTTCTCTTCATTGACTGATAATCAAGTGGTTTCTACCATGTTCAGCTTGAAGACAAGTATTCGCATGAATAGAATCGTACTTTGTATAAGACGAGACAAAGACCCTGTGTTATGGAGAGAAATTCCTATGGCTTGGGATACCACAACAGACATATTAACTCCAGAAATCAATCCTTTCCTATATGCAAGAGAAACCAAACTTCTAACACTAAAGGATCTCAATTCGTACCTTATTTCAGACGGTTGATGTAGATCCCCATTGAGCTTTTCCAATCTTGATTGTATTAGCAATTTGCTTCCTCAACATTTAGCAAACAAGACAAGCATGCTATATATAATTTTGTTAGACCTACTCTAGAATATATAAACAATAACATATAATCATTTAAAAGCATCCATGGATCAAATACTCATTCAAATACACATTGTTGGACAAGAAAATATATTCTGTTGATATAAAACAGAGATTACAATAATGACAACCTCTGTCGGCACGTCTACGAATCGGAGAAACTAAGTCCCCCACTTGGGCCTCCACCACTTCAATCCTCCATTTCTCGATAGAAATCTCACAAGCAAAAGGTAAGCTTGGGAAGAACACAAAGTGCTCCAAGGGACAAAGGGATGTAGACTCAAGTATAAGCTCCAGCAACAATTGACTATAGTTTTCTTGCTCTTCAATTCCTCCTCTTTCAATGTATCCAAAGGGTTACTTATATACCTCTTCAATGGGGTAATGGAAGGTCGAATCCGAGTGACCTCAAGGAATATGAAATGCCAAGAGACAAGTGACTTAGATCCACATCAAGGAAAACTCCAAAATCATTTGGCCTTTTTCACACATCCCGATGTACACGGGTTTAAGGGTCAAATCCACGTATATACGTGAGAAAAGGATTAAAAGTTGTGTATGGAAATTATTAAATATTTTTAGGGATGATCTTGGAAACATCAAAGGTACAAAAATGGTCCATGGGGTCTAAAGAGTCTATAGAGGGACAAGGAAGGCCATAAAGGTGTGATCCACCATGTGTGGTAAAATCAGCTCTAACACCCTAGGTGTATGTTAAGCGCCCATTGCTTCCCCCAGGTTGTGATGGAGTATTCATATGAGTCATAGAATGGATCACACTTGTATGGTCATGGTTGTTCTCAGATTTGCATCTATATGACATAGATCTAGATTGCATATTTGGTATTTATGTCGATATTTGAGTTTCTCTCACATGAATCAACATTGTATTCTAGTAGCCATGATTGTTTATGTCTCACATGGATCTGGGTTGTATTGGTCAGCAGCCATGTTGTGGGTCATATGGATATATATCAAAGTGTAAATATACTGTAGGATGACCTTGGATATTAATGATTTTTTATCTTTGGACTATTGCCTCGAAGTGATAACTTGTTCCTACAAAGTCGTTTCCTATCCTTTCCCTCTAGCCTCATCCTTTTGGGGGCATTATGTTATACCTAATTCTTGTAAACATCATGTTGAGGGATAAAAAATATCAGTATTTTCCTTGAAATCCTCAAAAGTTGAAGGTATAATTGAGCAAGGATGAACAACTTCATAGTTTTGGCCACCACCACTCCTTTCCTATGGACAAACTGCAGTACCCATATGATTAACACTCATTTTATTTTAGAAAAAAGTGGTGCCACCTCCCACTTCCCATTCACAAGTTGAGGATCCCACTTTGTAATGCATTTTCCCCTTCAAAAGGGGCAGTGCTCGAGTTATGAAGAAAAAAAAGGAAAGTTCGAGAGACTTCTCGAAGCTTGCAATCATGGAAACAATCCCTATGGTTTAGGACACCTAGATCTTGAGATCCATCATCCTAGGATCACCCCTCCACCTCTCCCATGAAATACATAACCTATCCTATCCTTTCATGCCTTTATATACTAGCTTACCCCTCATGGGTAGGAGGAGGAAGAATGTGTCATTGTATCCAAATTCTAGCCAAATTCAGTCAGAATCTTAGGTGATTAGTAGGAAAGCTTGAGGTTTTGAGGCAAGGTTCATTTGAGAAAGAGTTCTCAACACCAAGGCATCGGTTGTAAACTCTCCCTCTTTGTACTTTTAATACAAATGTAGTTTCTTTTCCATAAGCACTTGTATGTATGATTATTATGTTGTGCTTGTTTTTTAACGCCTTGCTCTTTCACATAGTATTTTAAGCTATCTTGTTACTCTTATATTGATTTGTATTTTGTTGCGTTTCTTGCAGGTTATCCATAGAGATCAAGCACTTCCGAGATCAAACCCTTGTAGCCTGTGGAAGGTAAGAAAATAAACCAATTCAAGAGGTTTATCTAATCATATGAAAAGTTTCTATGTTGTGTATTTTTTTTGTTCTAGTAATGAGTTTTTCATTCTAGGGAAACAACCTTTGTCCGCATTGGCTGAGTATTTCCAGTAACAAAATATATTATAGAAAATTTGTACCCCATTCTTATATACTTGAGTCTGCACCCTATTTTCCTTGAAGTAGCCATTAGTGCTCTTTCCCAATCTTGTCTTTGTCTTTGTGAGATTTCCATTGTATGGAGTATTGAAGTGGTGGAGGCCCAAGTGGAGGGACTTGGTTTCTCATTTTTTATGGGGTGGCAATAGAGGTTTTCATTTGTATCTCTATTTATATTAATATAAATATACATTTCTTTTCCATTCTCATGTGTAATTATGAATATGTGTATCCATGGATGCAGTTACTTTGTATACATGATTAAATTGAATATGATATATTAGACTCTAAAACTTTATATATCATGCGTGTATATATATTTGTTGTTGAGGATGAAGTTGTTGGGCTTAGGGAAGACCCGGGTTCTATACTTTTGTCTTCGCACCAACAAAAGACCCACAGTGTTGGCCCTCTCGGCAACAACCTGCGAACAAGTTGCAGTCTCACCCGAAATAGCTATGGGGTGCCGCAGAATCAGGTTTCTGCAAGTAGAAGAGGGATATTACTGTACCTTTAGCTTCTAACAATTGATAATCATAAAATACAGAGCTTTGACATTCAATTATTTAGCTTCGCAGTTAGATAAACAAGCAGTGCCTTGCTTAACCCTTTACTGGGAATTCACAGCGAAGTTAGTATTTTAGCAGTGATCTTACTTATCCTTTATGTAGTTATCAATGCATAAAATAAAATAACAACAACACAAAAGAACCATGACACAAGATATAACGTGGTTCACCCCCATTTTAGGGGCTACGTCCATAGAACTGTGTTTTATTCAACTCTTTACAAAAACCACAGTTCTGATCTGTGCACTTAGCTGCAGATCCCTTCAATTCCTCAAAGCTGTGCACTAAGCTGCAGATCTCTATGCACACAGCTACAGATCTTCTTAATCACCCAAAAACCCTCTGCGCACACAGATGTAGAGGTCATCCACGCACACAGCTGGGACTTAACCTTCCTTACAAAACAATCCTTAGCTTCGCATTACTTCATCTTACATCAAAAGCCTAAACTAACTTCTTTACAAGAGTGCTTATTTATAGTGCACTTATTACCAAACCATGGGCTTAAACCATGGGCACCCCGAACCCTAAACCCTAGACTTAAACCATGGGTTTATTACAAAAAGAAGGCTTTGACTCAACCCCGAAACCCCTAATACTATTTTGAGTCGCAACTCCACTTACAAACTTCCACAAAAACCACGGAGTTACCAAAATTAAGGACCGTTAAGGTGCGCGCCCCAACAAGCCCCTAAGACTCACCAGTGTCCCTTCCCGAGACACTCAGATGCTCGTCTGGTGGGAGAACTTTGCTGGAAAAGATAGTGAACTTCTTGTTGAGGCAACGTATGATATTGTCAGTGTCTTGTTCCTTCTCCACCAGCTCCATTCGTATTTTTTCTTTATACTTATGGTTTAGCCTATAAGGGCGTTGTTTCACAGGATTCCCATCAGGTTTCAAAGGGATCTTTATCACTCCTATATCACCAAGGATGCCTTTCATATCTGAGAACTTCATCAGAAATAGGGTCATGATGGATGCTTTGAAATTCAAGCTGACTGTGGAATTAATTGCAAAAGCTACTGAGATTAGTAATGAAGGAGAGCATTGGTTCAAAAAGTTTCCTTTTGAGTTTGAACCACAAAGGTACCTGTTGCCTAATGTGTCTCCTGACTGGAACAAGGGTATTCTCATTCAAAACTTCAGGAAAGAGTGGATTGAGCCCATAAGGATACTTCAAAGTTATGTGACCTGTGAGGGCAGATATTCATTTGTATTTAAATATCAATACAGGTTCCTGCAGGATAAAGAAACATGATGATTACACTTCCCAGTCACTTTTCCATCATGGTCTGATCAAACTGATCATCACCATAGTGTTGCAACATGAAGGTAGGACATGGGACTTCTTTCTGTTCTGGTCAGATGTTCATCCCCAGCAAGAAGACCAGCAACCAAAGAGACAGACTAACAAGGGAAAAGTGATGATAAAAAAGTTAGGTCACATAGCCAAACCTGCAGATAAAGATAAGGTTAAGACTAAGAAGGTAGCTAAGCAGGTAGCAAAACAAGAAAAGGTTGCCAGTCAGTTCAAAAAATATTCAGATTGCCCTAAAAGCAGCTACTCATTGTTTGCAGAAGAAAAAGTTCAGCCTAGTCTGCAATTACCAACAGCAGCACATTCTGAAGAGGCTAAGACTATTGATGAAGAAAGGGCTGTTGAGCTTGAAGAAAAAGTGTAGTCTAGTTTGCAATTGCCACCAACAGCAGATATTCAAGAAACCAAGATTGTTGATGAAGAGAAGGATGTTGTACTTGAAGATGAAATGCAAACTAAACAAAGAAGCCCCCTCACCATTCTATCTTAGGATGAAGGATACTTATTAGAGGATGAGCAGCCAGTTGATGAAGTAGGGTTAAGGGTTGAAGCCTGTGGAGAGTTCCTTAGTTCAGAATGCAAAACAGCTAAACCAAAGAAGAAGAAAAGGACTGCAGTTTCATACAGAAGGCCTAAAACTAGGCCAACTAATAAACTCAGGTGGAATATGAAAAAACTTCTTAATCCCAAGATAAATCTCAGACAAGAAGCTGTTGTAATTGATTATTCCTCTGATGAAGAAGCAGAAACTGTTAAACAGGGCAGCAAAAGCAAGGGGAAGTCAATTGCCAAGCCTTCTTCTTCCCAACCCGCAAAGACAAAAAGATCACAGTTAGTAAGAGAGATTGAACAGTCCAAGACTAATTTATCTGAAATAGTGCTGGAGATAAGGAATAAACTTTCAAAACAGCAACAAGATGAAGAAGCTAGAATCTGTCCTCTTGAAGATCATGAATGGGATGAAGAGGATCAAGCTATACTCAAGCAAGCAGGAATTTTAGAAGAGTCAATTGTTCATGTTGATTTCTCAGATCTTTTAATGTAGGATGAAAATATATCAGAGATCCCAAATTTTGATGAAGAGGATGTACAGGAAAGTATTCAGAAATACAGGAAACACATGAAACACCTCCAAGAAACTAATGATGGATTATTCAAAGTTAATAAAGGGCTTATAGAGGAGTTGGAGGATATCCATAAGCATTTTTTGGAGCTGTCAGAAGTTTCCAAGGAAGTCCTTAGCAGGAAAAGAGTTGCTGACAGGTACTGTGCAAAGCTGGAGAAGACTGTTGATCATTTACAACAGGAAAATGAAGACTTGCAGAAAAGGATAACTGATATGGAGAGAAAGCACAAAAGAGCAAAAAAGAGGTCTCGAAACCTAGATGGTTTAGACCTACTTGCTGAAGCAGCAAAGGAGATTTGATTTTGTTATGCTTTAATTAATGAATCAGTTTGACAAACAGTTTTTTGTTAAGCATTTGCTATTTTTAGCAATATTTGTAATTTTGTAAAAGTCACTTTTTACTTTACCTACTTAGTAACTCGATGGAGGTAGTTAGGAGGTGAAACCTAACTGATTTTGGGAGAAATTTCCTATTTAGATGAGTTAACAAGACATTGTGAGGGTTCTGGATTTTGGGAGCATCAGGAGGTCTGCAAGCTGCTTATACTTTCAGACTTGTTCAGAGATAGGTACTGTAACTCTTATATACATTTTCTGATGAAATAATGTGATATATGACTCTTTCCCCTTCAGTTTGTCTATGTTGGCTTTGTTATTGAGCATGTTTTGCTTCTTAAATGGTAATTTCATTGCTAGTTGATGTCTTTTTCTGGTAATGCTTATCCTTTAATGTATGAACTTCAGCATAGTCTTTTTGATTGGATCTTATGTGATATGGCAGGCATCTTTATCAGTTTATGTCTATGATTTAGTTGTTGCTTTTACTCTGAATGTATTCCCTGCATGTTCTTGAAGCTTACAACCATTTAAATCATACCAAAAACCCTAAACTTTGTTTTATTTATTGAGTTTTACTCTTGAGATTGTGTTGGCTTGTTCCCCTAGCCTTAGGAACAATTTCTGGCACAAACACACTGTAGCTGTTAGCTGTCGTGAATCAAGCACTGATAAAATCATAAACGGAATACTCGCACATTCAACTCACATTTAACCTTCTATGTTACTGTAAGCTGAAGGATAGCATACACACATTCATTAACTGATAAGAAAAGTTCATGCAACGGATAACAGATAACAGATAAGTAAAGCACAATCACATGAAACAGTCGCACAACACATGGATGTTACGTGGTTCACTTCCAGGAGGGAACTATGTCCACGGGAACTATGTTTGTATTATATCTTGAGAGAGTAGACACAGTTCCGCTGCAAACTCTTATGCAGCATGAGATCTTCTGGGAAACTCCATGCACACAGCTAGGAGCCCTTTTCTTATATCTCTTCTCTTCCTATAATTCTTTCTTCTTACAATATACCCTTCCTATCTCTCTCAATCCCTATGGATTGTTACATTCATGCTCAAGGAGCCTGTTAACACCCAAAAAGTGTTCACTACCTCATCTACCCCACTACATGGCTCATTTGTCCATTTTCCTACCATATTTCCCTGAAAATCCCACTAAAAAGCCTCCAAAAGGCCTAAAATGCCTCCAAAAGGCCATAAAACCATCTAAAAAGCCTCCAAAATGCCTAAAATGCCTCCAAAAGGCCAAAAAATCCCTTTTTTCCTCCAAAAATATCCAAAATTCCTCTAAAATAGCAAAAATCCCCAAAAGGGAAGAAAAAATATAAAATAATGAGGAAAAGGAGGAAAAAACCCTAAACAGCTGCCCTAAACCATATGGTTTCCAAAACCATGGGCCAACACTCCACCACTAAAAAACTATAAATAGGTGATGAAGACCCCTTATTTCACATCCACAGTCATAAGCATCCTTACTCTGCCAAAACAGCTCTGGAAGCCCTAGCTCACTCTTGAGCTACTTTCACCATTGAGAGCCCCTTTTGGCCCATTTCCACCATCGGAGAAGGAGAAGGAGCAGGCTGGAGCTTGGAGCAACCATCTTGGATCACTGTGAAGAGCTTCACCAACCTTCACACCGGAGGTAATATCAATATAAAAACCATTATTTACATTTTGTTGTTTTGTTTCATGCATATATTTAGAGTAGTTCATTTTTCTGTTTAGCATTGTTATTTACATTTTACTAAACTGGTACTAAGGAGTCACGTCTCCTTAGTAGGAGCTCATTCGCACAAGCTAAGGGTAAAACCCTAGCTACAGAGCCGACCACTGGTTACAGTAAGATAACTATAGAATTAAAGACAGAACCAGAGCTCGACTCTTCCTCAATGTCTCACTATATTGATGACAACTAGTAACAACCCTACCAACCAACTAACCCTTCATAATACAAAATACATGCTTAAAAATAGGTGTCTCCAAGGTCTCACCATGATACAAAACTGTGGGCCTATCCCAACAGTAAACCAAAACCCTAACTGTGACAATCAGCCTTTTGTACTTTGAACTGCCACTTTCTGGTCACACTGCAGCTTTCTTCTGCTATTTTCGGCATTGATCGCGGGTATGGGCACCGCTTCCTCGGTCGCTCCCCTTCTGTCCTTTGTCTTTAATACCTCGTCCCATTACTCCTTCTCCATTTATGAGGGTAGCTGAGCCCTCCCGTCGTCACCACTGCCTTAAATGTAGTGGTTGATCTCTCTTCTCAGCCACTTCAGGTACTATTTCCTTTGATTTCCTTGTTCCGAACAGCCCGATTTTCGGCCCCCGATCCACGGCGGGAAATGCGCTACGGCATCATACCTTTATCGCATCTCTTATATCGCTAGCTTATCGACATCACCAAAACTGTCTTTCCTCCCAAAATTTGTCCATCTTCTACCAAAAATATTAGCTTTTCCTGTAGCCATGGGGCCCTGCTCCAACATTCCCCTAACACTTACTTGTGGCTCGTCCCGAGCCACTAATAGCTGACTTCTATTTCTATAGGTTCTCCTTGGCTTCCTGCGAATTCCTTGCGAATCTCTCCTTGAGTTCTACGACATCTTTGTCCATAGCTTCGATACAGTCTTGTGCCACTTCAAGCATAACTTGACTAATCATGGGGTCTTTTGTGCTATCAATTACACTCTTGCTTGCAGTGAACTCCTTGACCTTCTTCTCAACCACATCAACCAGCTCTACGATTTGTTCCTGATACGGCTGAAGTTTATTATTGAATTGTATCTCTTTTCCTCGCAAACTTTATTCTTCCTATTGTAAATAGTTCATCTCTACCATCTTCTTCATCTTTGCAAGAGATCCTAAGCTCTTGAATTCTTTCTTTATTGTTTCTGTTGTATTCTCTATGTTTTGGATGCTCTGCTTCAAATCTATTTTATCTGGGAGCTCTTCTAGCTCTGACCATGTCTTCGCTGCATCAGCTAGCAATGAATTTGCATCATCTATGCAACACTTCATCTGCATTGAAGTGATTCTAAAGGCCTATGCCCTTGCTTCCTTGTCTGCCTCAGGTGTGCCTGGTGCTTGAGCCTCAAGCTGAGCAATATGTGCCTTGTGGTCTTCCTCCATCTTGACCATTGTCTCTTCCAGAGCCTTTGCTCTATCTACGATTCTTCTTACTTTCTGTGTTAGAGGCAAGGCAAACTCTATGTTACACTGGGGTAACTCCAATACGATGTTCTACAGGACCTGACTTAGATCCTGTTATCTTTCTTGATATAG
Organism: Pseudotsuga menziesii; assembly: GCA_001517045.1. Classification (NCBI taxonomy): domain Eukaryota; kingdom Viridiplantae; phylum Streptophyta; class Pinopsida; order Pinales; family Pinaceae; genus Pseudotsuga; species Pseudotsuga menziesii. Next base: position 79,705 of record LPNX010727153.1, read on the forward strand.
TCTTAACTCCTCCACCTTTGTCTGAAAGCCTATGGTGAGCTCTGCATTCTGTTGTATCAGCTGAGTGCTCTGCTTATAAGTCAAGAGCTCTCTATCCTTGAGCTTTATGGCTATCTATTTCTGGATCATCTATAGTTGATCAACAGGGAATTGTGCCAGATTAACCTCGACAGGTTGTCTAACCTGTATATGCACATCAATCATCGAAACAGGGAATCAGATGCTCCCTGGTGGTATCAGCATTGTATTGGTGCGATCCTTTGCAAAGACTTCCTCACGGGAAATTGATGGTGTTGAGCTTTCTTCTGCTGTCGCCTTGACTGGTTGAGTCTGCATCATGGCAGTCTTCTCAATTAGTTCTTTCAACTCCAGAAGTTGCTTATCTATCGTACTCTGCAGCTTGTCATGCGATGTCTGCATCGCCTGAAATGAGTCCCGTGTCTCCTCCTTCAATCTCACTGTGATGAGATTGTTGGGCTTAGGGAAAACCTAGGTTCTATACTTTTGTCTTCGCACCAACAAAAGACCCACAGTGTTGGCCCTTTCGGCAACAACCTGAGAACAGGTTGCAGTCTCACCCGAAACAGCTATGGGGTGCCGCAGAATCAGGTTTCTGCAAGCAAAAGAGGGATATTACTGTACCTTTAGCCTCTAACAAATGATAATCATTACATACAGAGATTTGGCATTCACTTATTTAGCTTTGCAGTTAGATAAACAAACAGTGCCTTGCTTAACCCTTTACTGGGAATTCACAGCGAAGTTAGTATTTAGCAGTGATCTTACTTATCAGTTATATATTTATCAATGCATAAATGAACATAACAACAACACCAAAAGAACCACAACACAATATATAACGTGGTTCACCCCCATTTTAGGGGCTATGTCCACAGAACTGTGTTTTATTCAACTCTTTACAAAAACCATAGTTCTGATCTGCGCACTCAGCTGCAGATCCCTTCAATTCCTCAAAGCTACGCACTAAGCTGCAGATCTCTGCGCACACAGCTGCAGATCTTCTTAATCACCCAAAACCCTTTGTGCACACAGCTGCAGAGGTCATCCATGCACACAGCTGGGAATTAACCTTCCTTACAAAACAAGCCTTAGCTTCACATCAATTCATCTTACATCAAAATCCTAACCTGACTCTTTTACAAAAGTGCTTATTTATACAAGTGCACTTATTACAAAACCATGGGCACCCCGAACCCTAAACCCTGGTATTAAACCATGGGTTAATTACAAAAAGAGGGCTTTGACTCAACCCCGACACCCCTAAGACTATTTTGAGTTGCAACTCTGCTTACAAACTTCCACAAAAACTGCGGAGTTACCAAAATTAAGGATTGTTAAGGTGCGCGCCCCAACAAGCTCGTAAGACTCACCAGTGTCCTGTCCTGGGACACTCAGCTACTTTTCTGGTGGGAGAACTTTGTTGGTGAAGATAGTGAACTGTTTGTTGAGGCCATGCATGATATTTTTGGCTGCTTGCTCCTTCTCCACCAGCTCCTGGAATGCTGTCGTTGATGCTTTTCTAGCCTTTTCCTGTGCAAATGCATCGTACTCCTTCAGAAATTTGAGCTGGCTGTCCACAGCAATACTCAATTCCAAGGCCTTGTTGACAAGGGGCTGCATAGAATTTTCCAGTAGTGTTTCTTTTGTTCTGTACGACTCAATCTCCTGCTGGAGTTCCTTGATTTGTTTTACCTTGAGCATTTTCTGCATAGGGGGCAGGGTCTTAATTTCCACTTTTACTGTGTCCAACTCTGCTTGTCGCTACTTGATGGTTTCCTGCAACTTTTGTACTTCGGGGTTTTCCTGCAGTGTTTTCCAGGTGTCGACGCTTTCCTCTAGTAGCTTGGGTGTGCTGCCTACAAGATCAGAGATCTTCGTTGCTGAAGCCTGAATGTCTCTACGATGTTGCTCCCTGACCTCTGGTGGGCTCTCCTGGATGATGCGTAGTTGAAGCTCCACAATTTGAGCCTCATGTTCTGCTTTGAGCTTCTCTATTTCACTGCGATTTTGTTGTGCGTAGTCTTTCAGCTTGGCAATTATTTGCTCTGGCTCTTCCTCAGCCTATATGTCGAAGCTAAGAAGACTTCAACATGCCTCATCCAATACTCGTGCCAATGTGACCTGCTTACATTTTGCGTTGCTCTTCCTCTGCTCTGCTTCCTTCAACTGCGCTTCGAGGCTCTCGCTCTGCTTCATGGTATTTTCCAATTGTATCTGTGAGTAGTTGTCCCGTGCTTGGATCTCCTTCATGATCACTACTTGGAAGAGATGCAACTCCGTCATGGACATCTTGGTGTAATCGATTCCAACTATCATGCTCATCTCTGAGTGAGATGCTGCGTCAGTTATTATGAGTGCTATGCTTGACACTTGCCCCTTGTTTTCTCTAGCTAGCCATTGTCTTGTGTACAGTCGTGCACTTACTGGGGTGCTGCTTGCTGCAGCACCAGTTGGTGATTTTTATGCTAAGTCCTTCAGCTCTGAAATTCCCCGAGCTACGTCGGTGAGTGCATCAAGGTGCGTAGCTGCAAACTCTAACCATTTCTTGGTGAGAACTTATGTGGACTTCGTTAGAGCCTAATCAAGCTCCTCAGTGGTCAAGGCGGTTTCTTCGTCAATATTCTTGTCTTTTGATGCCTTCGGTTTCTTTCGGGATTGAGGTTTGGTCACTTCCTCTGCTTCAGGTGACTTGCGCTTATCCGGCCGATTAGGGTCTGAGACTATTTTGACCGAATGCTCTGCTTCCTCTTCATCTCCGTCATCTCCACCCTGATCGCCTTCACTCTGCTGTGACGTACTCTGTTCTTCACTTTCCTCGAGTGGGTCATTTTGCTGCATCTAACTAGGGCCAACGCCCACATTGGTGACCGGAGGGATTGGAATGCTGGGCTTTGTTCCTGCATCCTTCAACAATTCAGCCGGCCACTGCTGAACTACCGCGAGGATGTCTTCTTTGGTCACCACATATGGCAACTTCCAGCATGCCTTCTTCTTATCTGTGCAGGCCTGGATGAAGACATTGTGCATGTCGGCCCTGAAGTTTTCCACTCCATCATATTGAGAGAATATCTCATTACTGAGCTGCTGGGTTTTTACGATCTCATATGAGATACTCATCATATAAAAGGAAAACACATAGTTCGTCATCTGCTAGGATGCTTTGTCCTGTGACACCCAGAGAGATGCATACCTCGCCACGCCAGGCATGTTCGTAGGCACAGCCGCAAACTATGCCTGGATAGGTTCTTTCCATCCTACTAGTGCGATAAGGACTATCAACCAAGAGTAGTGAAAATGTCTACCTTTCTCCTGCATTTCGTGGGCATCTTCAAGGAATTCCTTCGCAATATACGCTACCCAGTTGTAACTGTAGCCTTCGACACAGTTCGCAGCAATACTGACAATTGGGGCAGGCACTTCATATGGTCTGCACTTTCTCATCAATTTGCAGGCTAAGAGTTCAGCTACGAAGCGAATGTTTTGGTGTCGAATTGTCGAGGTTTGATACCCTTGCTTCCCTTTCATTAGGCCAAAGCGGTCCTTCATGCTTTGTGCCAGCTTTGTATCTTCATGTTTTGAAGGAAATTCTATCCCTGGATCAGGCCCTTCCCTTGGTAATCCTGTGATCCTATGAATAAGCTCACCATTGAGAGGAATTCTTTTGTCTCCTATCCATAGGTACCCATCATGTACTAATGCTAAGAGTTGCTTGACCACTATGGTCACCTATGTGCTGCGACCAAAGTGGGGAACATCGAGCATCTTCAACAAACCAGCTTTATCTAAGCCAGCAGCCCACTGTTTCACTTCCAGTAGTGTCGCTCCAGTCTCCGGATATTTGATGAAGTGCAAGTATGTTCCTGGGGAAAACTGTGGAAACTTCCCACGATCATTCGTATCGTGATCTACATACTTAAGTCACTCTATTTTCCTTTTCATGGTTAAGACCAACTGCACACCCTGTGGCAGCGAAGGGGTGTGTAAAGTGAACTTAGCGTTCCGCCACGGTTGTTGAAATCCTGGTCGAACAGGCTGAACATATGGTGGACGCTGTGGTGCAATGTTCTCATCCCCTTCATATGGGATCTCCGCTGAACTAGATGGATTCATCTTGGGATCCCCTGGTGTTTTCCCTGATTGCTTGTGTCTGTCTTCATTCCACTTAGAGCATACTTCTAGTTTAAACTTCTTCCTGGTAGATCGTGTCTGCATTGGTTGAGGTGGTGCTAGGGGAGTCTCTTCGCAGGGTGTAGGCGTAGGTGGATGGCTGAAAAGGTTCGACAGACCCCCCTGTTCAAATTCTCTCACTAATTCCTGAAGCTCGTGATCAGCTGTCATGGGATCAATTGTAAAACTCAAGAAACTACGTAATGCGAACTTTACAGGTGTGGGTGTCTTCTTATAGAATCCATCAACAAAATCTGTCACAACTGTGCATTTAAGACACCAAATCTGATAGAGATCTTGTCCAAACGGCGGTAGGCTTGTCAAGATCTCATTAATACAGAAAGTTAATACAGGGAATGTACCGGCGCCGCCAAATTTTGTTTCCTCCAATGGTCGTATTTTAAGCTCCGACAGATATTTCCTTCTTCGGCACAAGCAGTAACTCTGGCTGCACCATAATGGGGACATTCGACACTTCCTGATACCATCTTCGACATGGCTTCGAACTTCAACCCATGACAGAATGTATTCCACCGCCTCAATGATTCCCTTTATTTCTGAGAACTTCGTCAGAAATAGGTCCTGATACTCATGGAGAAGTTGGGTCACTTTTCTCACCATTTCTTCATCCCAATAATCTCCAATGATAGCATACTTAGGCTTCCCTTCTGATCCAATGTTGACTGTCCGCGTCTTCAAGGGCTGAGTCACTTCAGGTGCTTCAACTGCTGGACCATGTACTTCGCAGTGTCGTTCTGACTCAAGGATGTTAATGTTGCGTGGATCATCATCCTCGTCAATTGCGAGGTTATAACATTCTACTGCATTGGCTTCTTGTTCCTTCCAATCAGGTTGGTATTCTACTATTTCTTGATCATCAAATACTTTAGTATGGACCAACCTAACAGCTACGTCCAAAGCAGGACAAAACTCATTAATAGAAAATGTCAGCACAAAACTATCAACAAGACTATCCCAACTTACAGTACCATGGCGAAGCTCGACCTCCGCATACCAGTTCTTTGCTATAGGTTCCAGGGTGTGCACAAACCCATGTACCCATTCTTCACGAGGTACATGCTTCCATGCTTCGTAGCATTGCTCCAAATGTCCCTGAGGACTATTCTTACCATTAAACCTGCTTCTCACCTCCTGAGGTTGGTCCCTGAATCTTAGGCAAAGGGACTTCTGGCATGCTTCCCAACTATCAATGTACTTTTTGTGACCATTCCACCATCTGGCTACTGTGGCTCTGAATGTTGAATCTAGAGTCTCCATTTTCTGTGAGTCTGGTACCTGCTCTAAGAATTGCACAATAAACTCTTCTGGGTCTGTCGAACCATCAAAAATAGGTAAGGTTCTTGTCTGTGAACTAAGCCATCTGAGAGACTTAGTAATTCTTGCACATCGATGTCCATGTAGCTCATACAGTCTATTCTGCCAATTCTCTAGGCTGTCATCAGAATTCGTCATGTAGGAGCTGTCACACTACCAATCCATGAGACCTTCGGCAATAGGATCAACATAATCTTCTTCCTTCGTTGTGATATTGTAGATATGGTCCAAAACATCCTGGTCTTCATCTCTTACTGGCTCGGTGTATCTCTCTCCTTGAGAAGGATCCAATGGTACTATGACTCTCAGTCCTTTCCCTTCGAAAGTCATCTGCCTCTTCTTTAGGTTGATTACTGCAGGATTATCTATTTCCCATTCAATGCCTAGCAGTGCTGGATAGGGGTTGTTGTCATCAATTATTTCAATTAACTCAAAGTCTACTAAGGTACTGACTCCATCAATATCTACTGATACGCTAGGGAGTCTTCCTAGGGGCACAATCTTCTGCTGATTGGCCAATCTCAACTGTATAGGGGACCATTCCAGAGTAGGTTTTCCCATTTGTTCCCATGTCTGCTTAGTTAATACATTTACTTCTGATCCTAGGTCCAAGATGACATCAATCATGTCATATTCTCTTATCTGAGCATTCAATCTCATCTCCCTGCCAGTTCTTCTGACTCTATGAACAATTTTTTCCTTACTAGGACTTCGCTGAGGTTCACAAGAAGCAATAACTTTCTGCAACTGATTTAAAGCATTCTGATTTCTGAAGAGCTTCATACAACTCTGTAAAAAGGAGGACAATGTACTTACTTTATCCGTTGAAGCTTCTTGCGGCTACAACTGCTGCTGAGGTTGTTGCGCAGGTGCTACTGATGTGTTGGGGTCAGCAAAGTCTCTCTTGGCTTCCATAAATGTCTCTTTTTCTCTTTCGACATCAAATGCTGGGATTTTTTCTGGGGCCTTATGAACCCAAGCCTCGGCAGGCTGTTTCTCCTTTTTCTGCACTTCCGTCATAGCTCCACTCTTGGTAACAACATTAATGGCTGGGACAGGTCGTTTCTCCATAGCAATTAGCTGAATATTCTGAGTAGGGGCACTATTTCTTTCTTGAATCTTGGCTATCAGCTGTAGGAATTGCTCAATCACATGGTTGACAGCTCTGCAATATCGACATGTCATAGTTGGGTTCCGACAGTCTCTAGCTAGATGTCGTACCTGGTTACAGTTATAGCACACAACCTGGCCTCGTCCTCTGCCAGCCATACCACCACGACCACAACCTCCAAAATTTCTGCAACCTGATGTACTTCCACGGTAACCATATCCATCATTGCCTTGGCCATCGTTTTGTACCCGATAAGCATCATAAGTTCGTTCTCTCATGAGGTCAAAGCTGCGACACTCATCTTCATTGTGTCCCACTAACTTACAGAACCTGCAATAAGGGTTCTTAGGGACTTGCACATATCATTGCAGAAGATAGCAGTCTTCAGGTCGATGCTAGCCAGTTGTCCTATAATTCTCACAATATAGAACACTAGGGTTGAACGGGTTTGGTGCACCAAAATTCAAGAAATTTCTTACCGCAGGACACTGTTCCATGTCGTGACCCTCTTTCCGACATCGTGTACACCAAATCTCTTCATGACTAACTTTCACTTTTTTCATATCGCGAAGATCCAGAGCCATCACTGCCAACTGCGCTTGTATTTGAGTGACACCAGAATTATCTTTGACAGGGGCTGTTTCAAGCTTCATAGTGATTTCCAAATCCTCCTGCTGATACGCAACCTTCTGTTGCATGAGTGGAGTCCTGATGTGCGGTAACAAAGCTGTGATGAACCATTCCTTATGCTGTGCTGGTCCAATAGTAAAACTAACTTGATCTAGCAGAACTTTGAACCTCTGATCAAAGTCCCACACTGATTCTCCTCGCCGCTATTGAATTTCCTTTAGTTCAGTGATACACTGTGACTCTGATTTAGGATTCTTAAATTCCTTTATCATTGCTTCTTTTATATCAACCAAGACATGGTTCTGAGTACTGGAAAACTTCATGAGCAGGGTCAAAGCGCGGTCTCTAAAAGAAGTAACCAGCTGCGCTCTTCTTGTATCTTGATCCGTAATGTTCTTAGTAGTCCACACTGATTCGCATAAGAACCAGAACTGTTCTGGATCCTCGGATCCAATTCCTTTGAAAACAGGGAGCTTAATGTCGTCATTCATATGGGCCATCGCGGATCTAGGGGGGGGGAGGGGGACTGGTAGTAGGCAGGGGGGAACTTACTAGGGTAGACTGACCTGCGACAGGAATACTCGGGCTAGGGTTAGTTTCAGACTACGACAGGTTCTCAGGGATAATAGGTCTTCACTGCGGGGTTACCGGAGGATTTCCAACATAAGGGGTTTCTTTGGGGTCTAAGGCTACTGGACTTACGGGGTTAGACTCGGTATTCTGACCTAGGGTATAGGACTCAAAATTTCTCTTGTACCTTTTGCCACTTCGCAGCAAACCACTTCAATCGTCGAAGGTACTTTCACTTGCAAACATAGGTTAGTAATACTAAATCTAACAGTCTGATTCAATGAGCAATATACCTTTTTCAGCCAATAGCATTTTAAGTCTCAAACTAAATGAATTCAAGTACTTACCCCTTGGCCCTTTGAAAAACTGCCATTCGGCTTCGCTGAAGGACGTACTTGTGTCAATGGGGAACTCCGTCACAAATGCTTCAAGGGTTCGCATTGTCTAGAAATAAATAGCTCGGGATATCTCATTGTTCACCCTTTTCAATATATTAATTCTTGCTGGGGTCCAATCAGGAAACTGACCTTCTTGGAAGTTTGTCCTTCTCTCTATTAACCTGGATAACCACTGGTGCAACTCTATGTGGATACTACCAAAGAAAATTTAATAAACATCAGAAAAAACGTTCCTTTGTAAAAATTTGTTTGAACTACGATGCGGATCTTTGTTCTCTCGTACAACAAAGTTCAGATAAGTCTCTTCAATCCAATCACCAATTTCCTTCACTGAGGGTCTCCAAAACATAGCCCTCGAGGTACGATGTAAACCCCTCTTGAGCAGATACTGAGTTCAACCGACAACGGAACCAATTTGTTGGGCTTAGGGCAGACCCAAGTTCTATACTTTTGTCTTCGCACCAACAAAAGACCCACAGTGTTGGCCCTTTCGGCAACAACCTGCGAACAGGTTGCAGTATCACCTGAAACAGCTATGGGGTGCCGCAGAATCAGGTTTCTGCAAGCAGAAGAGGGATATTACTATACCTTTATCCTCTAACAAATGATAATCATTAAATACAGAGATTTGACATTCACTTATTTAGCTTCGCGGTTAGATAAACAAACAGTGCCTTGCTTAACCCTTTACTGGGAATTCACAGCGAAGTTAGTATTTAGCAGTGATCTTACTTATTAGTTATATATTTATCAATGCATAAAAGAACATAAAAACAACACCAAAAGAACCACAACACAAGATATAACGTGGTTCACCCCCAGTTTAGGGGCTATGTCCACAGAACTGTGTTTTATTCAACTCTTTACAAAAACCACAGTTTTGATCTATGCACTCAGCTGCAGATCCCTTCAATTCCTTAAATCTATGCACTAAGCTGTATATATCTACACACATAGCTGCAAATCTTCTTAATCACCCAAAACCCTCTGCGCACACAGCTGCAGAGGTCATCCATGCACACAGCTGGGAGTTAACCTTCCTTACAAAACAATCCTTAGCTTTGCATCAATTCATCTTACATCAAAAGCCTAACCTGACTCTTTTACAAAAGTGCTTATTTATACAAGTGCACTTATTACAAAAACATGGGATTAAACCATGGGCACCCCGAACCCTAAACCCTGGACTTAAACCATGGGTTAATTACAAAAAGAGGGCTTTGACTCAAACCCGACACCCCTAAGACTATTTTGAGTCGCAACTCCGCTTACAAACTTCCACAAAAACCGCAGAGTTACCAAAATTAAGGATTGTTAAGGTGCATGCCCCAACAAGGAATCAGATGCTCCCTGGCAGTTTCAGCACTGTATTGGTGTGATCCTTTGCAAAGACTTCCTCATGAGAAATTGATGGTGTTGAGCTTTCTTCTGCTGTCGCTTTGACTGGCTAAGTCTGCATCATGGCAGTCTTCTCAGTTAGTGCTTTCAACTCTAGAAGTTGCTTATCTATCGTGCTCTGCAGCTTGTCCTGTGATGTCTGCATCGCCTAAAATGAGTCCTGCATCTCCTCCTTCAATCTCGCTGCGATGAGATCATAGTCATCCTCTGTTAGTGCGGTCTCTGTAGTTGGCATTGGGGATTTGACTTTTTTCCTCTTTTGTGCCGCTGGTGGCACTTCTACTGCATCTTTCCTCTTGACACCCACCTGATCTTTTCCTTTTTCTAATGGATCTATCAGTGCGGTATCTGCTGGTACATTTCCTACCATGGCATCTTCTAATGCCTTCTTCCACTCTTCATCAAAGCCTTTGATGACATCTTCTACATCCTATGCTGTCATCCTGAACAATCCAATAGCCCAGTCATCCTTTCTAAACCCTTTTGGCTTGAGATAGATTGTATGCATGTCCACAATGAAATCAAGCCGATTGTAATACATGTCAACAACCTCTATGTTGATCCGTGGTGTCTCCTAGATGACTCGCTTCAATATCTTATAGTATTCATAGAATACTATCGTATTGATCTTTTTCTTGGCTGGACTATTGCTTTCCCATAAGTTTGCATATCGTGCGCCTTTGCACTCTCCGCCTCGTAGCTGTAGAAACTGGGTATGGGGCGGCTCTCTCCACCCGAAGAATTCACATAATATAAGCAACCATGAGAAATGGAAGGGGTGGTTTGGCTCATCCTGCGCTGCCAAACAATCTGCAAGAAAAATATTTAATAAAAACAAACACCAATTAAATTGTTCACCCTCTGCGACCTACACAAGAAGGTGAATTACTGCTCGTGTGACTTCTTTCGAGTGAACTTTAGTTAACAGTCTTCCTGCAAGCAGACTAGCTTTAAATCTGAGTGTATCATCTGCTAAGGCTGTGAGGTCATAAGCCGGACCTCCTCTTTGTAGCTTATACTTGTTAACTAGGAGCGCTGGTAGCTTAGTATCCTTACTTTTCCCTGATATATGTGTCTGAGGGTCCTTACCGTTCTTGGACAACCCAGTGATGCAGTGTATCAAGTCAACGTTTATATCAGCCCTGTTACCCAGCTAGAGGTAACCTCCATGTACACCGAAAAGTAGCACACGCACCACGGCATTAACCTCTGTACCTCATCCAAAATGTGGTATTTTCAACAAATTGAGCAAGCCTGACTGCTCAAGAATCTGGACATGTTCCATAGGAACAAACTCATCTGCACCGGTTGTTGGGTTCCTCTGTACCATAAGATACTGATCCGGCTGAAACTGAGGATATGTCTTACTGTCTCCAAGGTTGTAGTTTGTAAATTTGAGAGCAGGGACATATCCTAACAGTTCTCCATCTTCCTTTACGCGAAGATTAATTGGCGGTAGCAGAATAGGAAACTTAGCACCCTCGGGAATGGTTACCTCTGGTGCATCCTTGACTCATGGTGGGATGTATATTGTTGCCACATGAACTTCTTCTTCGTGCTCTAAGCTGGACTCTTCTACTATCTGAGCTTGATTCCTTGTCCTTGGAGTCTTCCTGACCTGTGTTGCACCTAGTTTAACAATCCTGGGCAGCGTCGTCATAGTAAAGTCGAGGCCACCACACTTGAATCATCGCACGATGTCTTCTAAAGGTTCCTTCTCGGACATAAATCACCTGGTGTGATACTCTGGACTGGAAATGGTTGTGAAAATGGGGAAACCAGCACTCTGTAACTGGAGTATCTCTGCACAGGGAAAACTCTACAAATTACTCTATAACTCTCAGAAATCGCAAAAGTAATCCTTCTGTTTGAATGATCTGTGTATTTGTAATGAAGGCAGTAATCTCTGAAGCAACGGTCACTTAGGCTAGACCCGTTGGTGGCATTTATTGCATGGACAAGACAAATGCCCATGCCCCGCTCCACATTAATTGCTGAGAACCCGTTCAAATTTCCCTCGAAAATTATGCACAAGCGACGATCTCGACATAGATTTACCAAATCTAGGACAACGTATACCCATCATATCTACATTAATTACTTATCAGAATCCGAAGTGACTGGCCCTCTTTCCCTTTCAAATTCTTCTTTGCAGCAAGGGGAACATCGCCTCGCTATGATGTCACACCACATCGTCCTGGACCAAACATTTGGCGTGAAACTCCGCAACGTTCAAAAACTCTGCAATCTTCCTATGACTTGTGCAAAATAAACTTTCCTGCTACGATTCCTCCTACTTAGAACTTTTTCAGCTAGTGTAGACTAGTTATGGGTGCGATGCCTCCTTTCAAATACACTGGACAAATGCACGACTTAGTTCTCTGAGTTAGGGCTAGGACGTGGAGTGGCTATCACTATAAATATTAATCCTACTGCCATTAATCAAAGTAGGAACAAGTTCCCCGTTCATTTTACTGAGCTGAACGACACCTCCTTCTATGACTTGCTGAATCTGATATGGCCCCAACCAATGTGTCTTGAACTTCCCTGGAAACTTAACAAACTTGTTGTCATAAAGGAGGACTAGGTCTCCTATCTGAAAAATATTGCTCTTGATGTGCCTATCATGCCAAGATTTTTCTCGTGCCTTCTGCACTTTTTGATGAAATCCTATGATGAATTTGTCTTCTTCTAAGGCAAGCACCTGCGCTAATCTTTCATTCATCGTATCTGTGTCATCCATCTCGGTAATTTGAGCAATTATTAAACTGGGAATAATATATTCCATAGGAATAACAGCCTCGTGTCCATACACCAAGCTGAAAGGTGTGTGTCCTGTAAGTTTCTTGCATGTAGTCCTATAAGCCCATAACACAACATTAACCCTGAGGTACCAATCATCTCTTTGGGTGTTACAGATCTTAGTAAGAGCATTTTCTAGAATCTTGTTAAAAGCCTCCACTGTATCATTAGCTTGTGGGTGGTAGGGAGTGCTCTTATGGTGCTGCATTTGAAATTCCTCCGTCAAGGCCTCGATAGTGCGATTCAGAAAGTGTGTGCCTTGATCACTCATAAAAAATGTTGGACATCCAAATCTACTTATGATGTTTTCAAAAATGAACTGTGCAGCTGTGGAAGCATCACAATTCCTTACTTCTTTGGCCTCTGCCCACCTGGTGAGGTATTTTGTTCCTGTGATGATGTATCTCACACCAGTTTGTTTCCCTGGTGGGTTGATAGGACCCACGAAATATATAGCCCACTTTTCAAATGCCCATAGCGTAATCTATGTTTGCAATGAAATTTCATCTCTCCTCAAATGTTTTCCTACCCTCTGGCAGATATCTCAACATCTACAAAACTCCTTAGTGTCTTTATGCAAAGTAGGCCACCATAATTCTGCAGCTAGAATTTTTTGAGCGGTCGGCTTTCTTGCGAAACGACCTCCTGTGGTACCTGAATGTGCTTCTCTGATAATGGCCTCTTTCTCATGTGGCATAATGCATCTGCGCAGGACTTCATCTGGACCTAACTTGTATAAATGTCCTGCGATCAAAGTGAAATCTGCTGCTTTAACAACTAACTGTTTCTTTTGCTGCTTAGTAAACTCAACTGGTGCCCACCCTGTAGTGAGAAAGTGAATAATATCTACGTAATACTCATCTGCGATCTGGATAGAAAACAATTGCGCATCTGGAAAATTATCCTCTAAATTACTTGGTTCTTCTCCTGAGTCTATCCATGACAGATGATCAGGTCCTGCATTCAATCTTCCTAGTTTGACAATAATTTCAAAATCATACTCCTGAAATAGGAGTAACCATCTGCAGATCCTTCCCCCTAACACTAGCTTATTGACCAAATACTTTAAAGTGGAATGGTCAGTGAACATCTTGAATGAGGCACCCAACAGCTAGTGCCTGAACTTTTGTAGAGCATACACCATAGCTAATCCTTCTCTTTCTGTAGTGGTGTATTTGTTTTCTGTGGTAGATAACTTTCTGCTTGAGTACACGATAGGGTGATCGATACCCCCTTCTCCTGGCTGTGTTAAGACAATCCCCAGTGTGATGCCAGATGCATCCACATGTACATGAAATGGCTTGTTCCAATCTGGAAATACTAAGATGGGTTTTGTAACCATATTCTCTTTAAGAGTGTCTAAAATTTGCTGGCATTCCTCATTCCATAGGAATTTCACTTCTTTCTTTAACATCTTTTCCATAGGTGCTGTGATCTTTGCATAGCCTTTGATGAATTTTTTATAATACCCTGTATGACCAAGCACTGTCCTCAATTGCTTGACTGAGTTGGGTGTTGGAAGATTTACAATGATGGAAATCTTTGCAGGATCTACCATCAAGAATTGTCTGCAAACAATATAACCCAACAAAATACCAAATGGTGCACAGAATATACATTTCTTCAAGTTAAGAGAAATCTGATATTGCCTACATTTTTCTAACATGAGCCTTAAATATCCTATATTCTTTTTTATTACTCCAAATATACTCCAATCATCAAAATAGACTTCTAAGAATTTATGGATGTATTCCTTAAAGACAACAACTACTACTCTAGAAAAAATAGCTGGTGCATTTTTAAGACCAAAGGGCATTACCGTATACTAGAATGAGCCCCATTCTGTCGCACAGGTGGTCTTATGTCGATCCACTGGATGGATTCTTATTTGGTGATAGCCTGAAAAGCCATCAGTGAATGAGTAGATCTCCTGTCCTCCCACATTGTCTAAAACTTCATCAGTAAAAGGTGTCGGAAATGGGTCATGAAGTGATGCGTCGTTGAGTTTGCTCAAATCAACACAAATCCTGATTTCTCCTTTAGTTTTCTTTTCCTGCACAACCATGGGACTAACCCATTCGCTCTCTTCTACTGGCTCAATGATGCCTGCTGCTAGCATCTTATCACTCTCATCCTTAACTTTTTCTTTATAACGAGGATTTAATTTGTATGGACGCTGCTTAACTGGCCTAGCATCCACTTTCAAAGGTATCCTCATGACTCCCAAATCTCCTACTATTCCCTTCATCTCTATGAAATTAGTGGGAAATAAGTCCTGATAGTCATGTAACAAATCTGCGATGTGTCCTACCGTTTCATCATCCCAATAGTCTCCAATAGAGGCAAACTTTGGTTCTGTTTCTATGCCAATATTGATCTTTTTAATCTTAATAGGCTCTATGACAGCTGGAATCTCTAGCTTTGGTCCATCAACTTCGTGAGTCCCTTATAACTCTGGAATGTTGATACTGTGAGGATTCTCATCCTCATCACTTGGCTCTTCTGCGAAGTTGTAACACTCTAGCGCGTGTTCTAAGTGGATGGCCCAATCAGGTTGAGCATACACTAGTAGGGTACAGTCATCAAATATCTTAGTCTTTATAGTCTCTAGAGCCTGATCAATGCTTGGATACTCAGATTCAAAAGTGAAAGTGAGTACAAAGCTGTCTATCATAACTGGCCATGTAATCGTTCCTCTATGCAACTCTATTTCAGTGTACCAGTTCCTTGGGATTGCATCTAAAGTGTGAATGAATAGGTGAACCCATTCATCCTTTGGAATGTCCAACCAATTCTGTTCACAAATCTTAATATGTGACCTGGGGTCACTTTCTCCTGTATATTTCTGCTGCAAACGCTCCTTGTCATTAGAGAATCTTATCACCATCAATCTCTTAAAATCATCCCATGATGTGATATTTTCTTTATGTGCATGCCACCATCTTGCAGGTGTGGCTCTTACTGCAAGGTCAATAGTTTCCATCCTCTGCTCATGAGGGATTTCCTGCTCAAACTGTTATAAAAATTCATTGACGTCTGCTAAGCCATCAAACAACGGAATATCCTTAATCTCTGTTCCAATCCATCGCAGTGACTTAGTCATAAATGCACATCTGCGAGCTGAAACTTCATAAATTCTATTCTACCAATTTTCGAAACCAACATCCGAATCCAATGCGCATGAGCTATCCCATCGCCAACTAATATTTCCTTCTACGGTGGGATTGATATAATCACTCTGGCTAGCAGTCATCTGATAGAGGCTCTCCATATTACGTACCTCTTCCTCTGCTCTAATAGGTTCAATGTTTTGAGGACCCTGAAAAGGATCCAAGGGTGCGATGACTCAAATCTGTTTATCCTAAAAATTCATTTGTCTTTTCTTCAAATTGATAACAGCCATGTTATCAAATTCCCAATCAATACCTAATAAAGCTGGATACAGTCTGCTATCGCCAATAATTTCTATGACTTCAAAATCTACAAAGTTGCTAACTCCATCAATATCAACTGGTACTTGCGGTAATCGACCCAGTGGCGATACCCTCTGCTGATTGGCTAATCGTAGATGGATAGGTGATCTGGCTAAC
The DNA here is from genome assembly GCA_001517045.1 of Pseudotsuga menziesii. Classification (NCBI taxonomy): domain Eukaryota; kingdom Viridiplantae; phylum Streptophyta; class Pinopsida; order Pinales; family Pinaceae; genus Pseudotsuga; species Pseudotsuga menziesii. Next base: position 95,727 of record LPNX010727153.1, read on the forward strand.
TTAGTGTTGTACAGGAATAAACACCTTATAACTGAAGGTCTAGGTTTACCAACATACTCAATAAACTTGCAGACAATTGACTCTAGAGCGTAGTAAAGGAAATAGGAGGATGGGAAAGACTCACCTGATACACGACGGTTGATCCTAGCTTGTCCTCTTTCGCTCTGCTTCTCCTCCAAAGCCTTCAGGAATGCTTTCTCCTTCACATGTCAAGGATCAATCTTCGAAATACAAGATGATTCATATATATAAAAAGGTTAGATAAATCATATACAGGATGCTGAAACATAAACATTTATCAAACCACAATACATGAGATACATTCAAGACACAATATGGAAGAAGGATTCTCTTTATTAACAATAATGGAAAGAGTTCAGATTACAGCCCAACGCTTGAGACAAGGACTCCTTTGTAGCCAAAGGATTATGAGTTCCACTGCTCCAAAGACTTCTGTATAAACTCCACCAGCATAACTTTGCTCTCCAAGTGTATGTATCCAACACCCTCCCCAAGGCCTGTATTTATACTAGGTGAAATAAGGCAGTTTCGAAGGTTGAGGAGGTTGAGATAGTTAAGGAGATTAAGGTAAATGGCTTAACTAATCTCAAGTAATCATGTGTTTTTATTTTTAATGTCAAAGATAGGTATATGCGGGTATCAAGACTAGAAACTTGCGTATGATCCGTGAGTTTCTCTAAAGGAAACCCGCGTATACATCTATACACGACATGCAACAACCAAGACTTGTGTATGACACGCGAGTTGCATATATAGAGAATCGTGTATATGACTTGACATAGCTAAAGGGTAAAAAGTAACTAGCTGGATGGATGATGAATGTAATTCATAATAAGCCCATCTATAGTGTTTTGGGAAACCCTCAATCCATAGATGTCCTTTTGTGTGCCAACATGAGGGATGTCGTCACTCGGACGAAGAGGTGCCATTCAAGTGGATAACAGATGCCCCCTAATGTGTGAGGTCAGAGGGAAAGGATGGCCGAAATACATTATAATCTTTATCTTTTAGAGAACTCAGAAATCCAATGGAGCAGAGAGAGTACCTGAAACAAATACATAGTAATGTCATATACAAAGTTACATCTAAGAATGCTATGTTCAATTTACTGGAACACTATCTCCTTTACAATATTTGAGTACATCATATGATACGGGTATGAAAACCACATATATTACAAAGATGGATCAACACCCAATATATAATAATGATGAGTCTTCAAAGATCTGGAAGCTGTGTATATGGATAGAACATAATCTTGCGCAACTTAGTCCATAGGTGAGGAACTAAGGTCTTCATAAAGGATCCCAAAGAACCAGTACAATCCAAGCGATGTGAATAAGGGTAATCTGAAGTTGAACATGGAAAGGATTCAACAGTTTGTCAATCAATAGATGATAATCGACAACTGAAGCAAAGGAATCCACCAATGGTGAAACTGAATCCTGAGGTACAAACGTCAAAACTCTAGGTCTTCGTCATCAGGAAGTACTGAAACGGAACCATGCTGTGATAATGAAGGCAATAGATCGTCCAACGGATCACAAGAGTGACTAGGAACTGGAAAAAAGAAGGGAGACACAATAGATAATAGATATAACAATGATGGGATCAGGCTATAGATCATACATTGGGTATAGTCCTTGAACAATGAGCACAACACAGAGATGACCCAAGGCAGCGGTTAACTTATAGATGGAACAACTAGACCTATCTGTCATGTAGGAGACATGATCAGATTTCCTAGGTATAATGGACAAGAGGAGGAGTAAGAAACTCAAGGTAATAGCTAAACGAAAAAGTAATCACTGAAACATGGATATCGGAAAACAAAGAGTGCTATGTTCAAGGAGGACATGCTGCCATTACTGAAAAGAGAAAACTTCTTCCTTACCTTCCCTGTTAAATTTTAACGATTCCAGGAAAGTAAAATCGGATCCCTCTTCATTTTTCAACAACCTTGAAGAGACGGGAAAATAATGCTTGATAGTGTCACTAATTCGTGGATTTAATGAACCGAAACTAGTACATTCTCAGCTGGTGTTTTCACATTTAGAGAGTTTGAAAACTCCGAAGAAGACTCCAGGGGGGTCCTTTTTCATCCAATTTAGTCTCCTGAGACCGAAAAAGTATAAAACATACCACAAAAGAACTCTCTTAACTTCCGAAGAAGAAAAGGTGAACCTTTTTTGTATTTAGTCAGGGAGGTCCGAAAAAGGTTAAATTACCACCTACCCAACGCTCCTTCCAGAACAACATAAAATAGCTTGAGTTTTACGAGTGTGAAGGAAATCAAGATCACTCGGAAAGATCCATTTGGTTACGATAAATGGGGCTTACAACAATAAACTCATTGCTTTGTTCTTAAGTGTTTAAAAAGCATGACAAAGACACAAAGTATACTCGAAATATTTTTCATGTTTGGGTCCAGAGCACGAAAAAGCGAAAACTAAGCTCAAACCAGGTGTTCCTTTTTCGTAAATTTAGTCCCTCAGGTCCAGAAAAGCGATAAACCTATACCTGAGAATACTCTTCTCAATTCAAAAGAAAAGAGAGTGATCCTTTCTCATATTATTCCACATGGTCCGAGAAAGAGATAACCTACCACCAATGCGGATGCCCATTCACATATTCTTAATGAGCTTGAACGGACGAGTTAACTCAGTAGTCAAGTCTATTTTGAAGGAGTCGGACCTGGGCCTAACAAAACTCCATAAGGATGGGCAGTCCTATAAAGGGATAGCTTGTAAAAAGAGATTCAAAAGAAACTCTATTTGGCGTGAAAAATAGCTAAGAGGATACCCCTAAACCTGAAACAGATGCGGCATGAGTACCAAAGGATGACATAGGCATATAAGAAGGATACTATAAAAAAAGGGTCCTAGCCACGGAAGAACAATGGTAAAAAACAAAGGACTAATGGCTTAGAATACCATAGTTCGTGGAAAAATGTTGAATGCTAAGGTTAATTTGGATTGAATAAAGATACCAAAATGTATTGGAAATTACAAAACCACCCTATTGGAGCAACAACACCTTGTAAGGATGAAAAACCTGTTCCAAAGCACAAAGAAGTATGGTATTAGTTGATTGACATTTCAAACTATAGAAAAAGACCCACTTTAAGAAATATAATTTCTATAAATAGTTTGAAAATTAAAACAAAACTCACCATTTGAACTTTTGAGCCATAAAAAGCAAGTTTTACCCTCTACCTTTGTTCGATCATTGTGGACAATTGGACCGACGAAATCGAAATCCTCCAGTTGTAGGTAAGCCTACACCCTGAGCTCTTCATTTTGATCCAAGAAATTATGAATTTTGATCCTGAATTTCATTTTTAAAAGAGTCCTAAACTATAGCATGGCGCATCCGTGGGTTGCTGATATGGAAACTCGCGTATACGCGTTCTATACGTGGGTTTCCTAACTAGACAGTCGCGTATAGTACGTGACATGTCTAAGTAGACAGTCGCATATGCTGCGTGGAGGACAAAAGGATTAAATATAGTCTAAAAATTTTGAATTTTGATATGGAAATACTGAATCAAATTACTTGTTTTTGCTAGGTAAAAGATGGTTCTGGAATGGAGGGAAAGGGAGCACGAAATTATGGACCAAGCGGCGCTCCAAATTGCGCCCACTATACAGGCATTGCAGACCAGTGGGATACTGAAATTCTTTTGTACATCACCCATGCAGGCCAATGTCCGCATACTTGAGTTCATGGTAAATTATTGGGATCATGACTTGGGGATGTTCAACCTACAAGGTGAAACCTTAGAGCTTACCACTGAAGACACATATTTCATTACCGGGATGTCACGACGAGGAGCGCCAGTGAACTTGGAGGGCACTGGCAGGGTCGGTGACCCCTTAAGTGTCCAAAACTATGTAGATGTGTTCTGTACACTGGGTACTCAAAAAAGAGGAACCAACATTCTGGTTGCAGAAATCTGAGATTTTACTCTCCAGGTATTAGTTAGCACCATTGTGAGAATATTGGGATCCTCATATTTACATTTGGCCACAAGGAACCAAATGAGGCTGGCATTTGACTGTTTTAGAGGTGCTCTCTATGATTGGTGCTCATGAGTTGCCCCCATCATGAGGAGACAACTATCCGACTGCAAGAGGGGAAGGCGGAAAAACTTTGGCTATGCAAGCATATTAGTGGCCTTCTTCTTTGAGAGAGTGCCAGCATTGAGCCCTACCATACCTCTACTGATCAGATCTCCATGTCAACTGAGGCTGAGCAAGTAGGGAGACATCTTCCTCCATCAAGCAGGACGAGAATCAGTACACAGTGTCTATGATGATGACTTTTATATTTGGTGGGAACAACAACTGCCGGCATTGGAGCAGTTTCCATACACCGGGATGGACTTCCGAGGTGACCCCGACCTTATCCTCCCTCCAGGAGGAGCATGGGGAGAGCTAGGTAAGTAATTTTTAATTTTTATCATTTTTAAATTTTTATGAATTTTAGAATGATATATAGATACATATGTACAAGTCTTAACCCTATTTATGTGTCAAAATGTAGATATTGGACCGGTCTGCCCTGAAGGGTACCCTCGCATGTTTGTTCATCCTGTCGTGGACGAGGATCCAGGATTGATCAGGGTACTAGAGGGAAAGTTGGCCAGGATGACCCAACGAGTACCTACTATGCCGATTGAGCATATCCATACAGCCATGCAGGAGTTTGTTGTGGGGGTTCCACCGGTTTGGCTACGTCTTTTCAGATGAGTAGTTAGAGTAGTTCTCGTATACATAGATGCGGTGGAGGCTGCCGAAGCCAAGGAGGCTGAGGAAGCCAGAGTGCAGAGGGATCATGGGGACCAAGGAGGTCCTAGTGACCAGGGCGGTCCAGCTTAGTTCTAGCACCTTTTGATGGACTATGATCCACATTTTTGTACATTTTGTATATGGCGGGATCTGAGGATCAGACTTTACCTATCTATGGACAGATATTTTACATATATATATATATATATATATATATATATATATATATATATATATAT